>VIIQ02000200.1:0-25575 GCA_007449985.2 Desmodesmus armatus
AAAGACAGGTGTGTTCTTTGTCTTGCAGTGACGCAGCTGAGGCTGCTGGCGACATCATCAGAAACCAGTTTGAGCCTGCGCTTGATGCCAGCATTGTACACCTGCAGAACCTGATCGAGGGGCTTTGCCATGATCTGAAGAAGCAGGAGGGCAAGCGAGACGCATACGCAGGTGGGGCCTTGCTAACACTTTGCAACTGGTTGGGTTCCTCCCCGCCTCAGAGTTGACATCGGATGAGACAAGAATGCTAGTTATTGTCTGCATGTGGCTTACGACTGTTTTTGCGCTCATTGACCTTGTTTAGTACATGTGGAGCATGCATGCAATCACATTGCGGATGCAACATCATGCTTTGTCGCCAGTTGTTAGTGTCTGACACCTTCTTGCCACGTCATGGTTGCTGTATGCATGCGCAGTGCAACCCAAGGAGCGCCAACGCTACAGCAAGAAGTGCAGAGAGCTGGTCGTCACCATTGCGCAGCGTGTGCTGCAGTACAACACCTTGGTGCAGGAGTACAACATGGTGCCCAGCCAGCCCTGCCTCCAGCGGTGTGCGCCTCCGCTCCACCACCACCCCAGAGGCTGTGCGCAGCCAGCAGTTTTGCTGGGTGGATGAGTACTCACGTACGTCTGCGTGCTGGCAGCTTTGGGTGGCTGGGGTGGTTTCCTAGCACTTCGTTGCAGATACCTGCTATGAACCTTCCCTCAACACTTGAACAGTTCACTACGGGTGGCACTGTCATGTTGGTCCAGATCATGCTGAGCAACGTTCCACCACCATCTGCCCAGGATGACGCCCACATGCACTCCCTTTGCACATGGTTGTACCTTGTTTTGTGCAGTGGAACAAGGCAGTGCATTGCGCACCTATGGCGTTGCGCGTGCCATGGAGCTGTGCGAGGCTGACAATGAGGTGGCACGCATCAAGGAGGAGCTTGCCTTGCTGCCGCAAGAGATGCAGGCATACGTCAGCTACCACAGAGGCCTCCTACAGCGGTTGCAGCAGCTGCAGCTTGCACTGGCAGGTGACAGCACAGCTGAGCAGTTGGAGGCTGCCGGCTACACCCCTTTGATTGGGGCGGGCCGCTACCAGCCCAGCGCGCTGAGTGTGCAGTCCAGTGCTGGCTTGCGCAGTGGGGCCATGGTGTTTGTGGGTATGGCACTCACCGAGGTGCGCCAGCGCCTGGCTGATGCTGCCAAGTGCTTGCGCTCTGCTGGTGTAGATGTCGAGCAGCTGCACGGTGTGTCCAGCGAGGATGCAGACAGTGAGGATGGTGATGTCCCACCGCCTGCAGGCGCAGATGGTGGGGTGATGGTGAGTGAGTTGTAGAGTGCTGCTGCTGCGCCAATGAGCAGGTGTTTGGTGTGCTGTTACGTGTGCCTTCCCCGTTCGCATGCAACAGTTGTCTGCTGTCTGATGATGGTCGCGCGCCACGAGCTGACTGTCACAGCATCACATGCATACATGGGGTACGTGATGTTTGTCATAAACAGGTGTAACATCGATTGATTGTCATGACGAGCTAGGTGTGTCTCTTAGAAACATGCAGGGCCATGCTTGTTGTTGTAACCAGAAGGTACCACGCACCGGTTAGTAGCCAATTGCATTGGCCAGCTAGGGGGACTCTGTAGAAGTGGGGTTTGCACATGCGTGGTTGGCAGGCTGTCAACGTGCAGATACAGACTTGTAGCATCAAATGCGCAGCCACGCTGGATGCTGTACAGTCTGGGTTTGAAAATGGAAAATACACAGACATTGTGTGCAGGTTCTGCATCAGGCAGTGCTGTCCCCCAACCAACACCACAAGAGCAGCTTGATTTCAGCTTCTGCTCTCAACGGCCACCGGACACCATTTACCATGTTTCAGGCCCCTCAACCCCACCCCGAGAGCTTGTGCAGCAAGCAAATCAGGGTGTGCTGGGTGACTAGCTGGGTTTCGGTTGAAACTTGGCATCTGGCACCCACAACACCAGCCTAGCAGCCCTGCCAGGACAGATGGGCTGACGCAGCTAGGCGGCAGTACAAGGTGACCTTGGCCGGTCATCTTCTCTTGCGTTGCGCACTTGCAGTACACTCCTTAGCTCAATTGAACAACAGACACCGCCCGCAGCATGTCGCTTGGCTTTACCTGCCCTGCCCACACACCGTGACTGATAGTGCCTGCGGTGGGACACATGGTGTGCAGGTGGGGGGAGTGGTGAGACGATGCACAAACACACTGCTAGTCAGTTGTCATTAACGCCCCACATCTAGCCGCCAAACCGGCCATGCAGGTTGCCCTGACTTCCCGCCCCAAGCCCGTGCCGCAAGCAACCTGCTTGCAAGCCCGGCTTGCATGACGGTCATGATGATGGGCTTCAGGGTGACCAGCACTCAATACCAACAGCAGCATACTAGCCCTCAAGCCATTACTTTGACACATGTATCCAGTATCATCTACCCTGCGACACAAGGAGGCAAAAGGCCCACCTTGTTGGGTATTGGTGTGAGATCGACTGCTGCACCATGCGTGCATAAGAAGTGTGTTGCGCGTGTGGGTTATGGGATGGAATGTACACTACCAACCAGCATCTGCCTCATCTAATGCTGCAACATCACTCCAGACCACTGTGGTAACTCAGAATCAGCTTCAGCCCAGATCGGCCGTCGGACCCGATTTGCTTGATTTGGCCCCCCCAATCCCCCCAAACGACCACCGCACAGGCGCAGCACAGCGCCCCACCTGCAACAAGGCTCTCTCCCACACATATGACACTGCTTGTGGATGCCATGCTGCAGGAAGGCTGTAACAAACTGTGTTGACCTCACCCCCCCCCCCACACACTATGCCTCCCCTCACCCCCAATCAAGGCACAATGCCACGGCCGCGCACTGGAACGGCTTGCATCTGTTGCGCTGGCCAGTTGGTGGAGAATCTGGGCATCATTCAGGGAATGAAAGTTGTTGGTAATGACTCAAGGAGTGCCCCTGTGGAGCCAGATGGGGTGCAGACCTGTGGCTGGGGTCAAACAGCGGGGGGAGTGGTGGCCACCTTGTTGGGTATTGGTGTGAGATCGACTGCTGCACCATGCGTGCATAAGAAGTGTGTTGCGCGTGTGGGTTATGGGCTGGAATGTACACTACCAACCAGCATCTGCCTCATCTGATGCTGCAACATCACTCCAGATCACTGTGGTAACTCAGAATCAGCTTCAGCCCAGATCGGCCGTCGGACCCGATTTGCTTGATTTGGCCCCCCCAATCCCCCCAAACGACCACCGGCACAGGCGCAGCACAGCGCCCCACCTGCAACAAGGCTCTCTCCCACACATATGACACTGCTTGTGGATGCCATGCTGCAGGAAGGCTGTAACAAACTGTGTTGACCTCACCCCCCCCCCCCCCCACACTATGCCTCCCCTCACCCCCAATCAAGGCACAATGCCACGGCCGCGCACTGGAACGGCTTGCATCTGTTGCGCTGGCCAGTTGGTGGAGAATCTGGGCATCATTCAGGGAATGAAAGTTGTTGGTAATGACTCAAGGAGTGCCCCTGTGGAGCCAGATGGGGTGCAGACCTGTGGCTGGGGTCAAACAGCGGGGGGAGTGGTGGCCACCTTGTTGGGTATTGGTGTGAGATCGACTGCTGCACCATGCGTGCATAAGAAGTGTGTTGCGCGTGTGGGTTATGGGCTGGAATGTACACTACCAACCAGCATCTGCCTCATCTGATGCTGCAACATCACTCCAGATCACTGTGGTAACTCAGAATCAGCTTCAGCCCAGATCGGCCGTCGGACCCGATTTGCTTGATTTGGCCCCCCCAATCCCCCAAACGACCACCGGCACAGGCGCAGCACAGCGCCCCACCTGCAACAAGGCTCTCTCCCACACATATGACACTGCTTGTGGATGCCATGCTGCAGGAAGGCTGTAACAAACTGTGTTGACCTCACCCCCCCCCCCCCACACTATGCCTCCCCTCACCCCCAATCAAGGCACAATGCCACGGCCGCGCACTGGAACGGCTTGCATCTGTTGCGCTGGCCAGTTGGTGGAGAATCTGGGCATCATTCAGGGAATGAAAGTTGTTGGTAATGACTCAAGGAGTGCCCCTGTGGAGCCAGATGGGGTGCAGACCTGTGGCTGGGGTCAAACAGCGGGGGGAGTGGTGGCCACCTTGTTGGGTATTGGTGTGAGATCGACTGCTGCACCATGCGTGCATAAGAAGTGTGTTGCGCGTGTGGGTTATGGGCTGGAATGTACACTACCAACCAGCATCTGCCTCATCTGATGCTGCAACATCACTCCAGATCACTGTGGTAACTCAGAATCAGCTTCAGCCCAGATCGGCCGTCGGACCCGATTTGCTTGATTTGGCCCCCCCAATCCCCCCAAACGACCACCGGCACAGGCGCAGCACAGCGCCCCACCTGCAACAAGGCTCTCTCCCACACATATGACACTGCTTGTGGATGCCATGCTGCAGGAAGGCTGTAACAAACTGTGTTGACCTCACCCCCCCCCCCCACACTATGCCTCCCCTCACCCCCAATCAAGGCACAATGCCACGGCCGCGCACTGGAACGGCTTGCATCTGTTGCGCTGGCCAGTTGGTGGAGAATCTGGGCATCATTCAGGGAATGAAAGTTGTTGGTAATGACTCAAGGAGTGCCCCTGTGGAGCCAGATGGGGTGCAGACCTGTGGCTGGGGTCAAACAGCGGGGGGAGTGGTGGCCACCTTGTTGGGTATTGGTGTGAGATCGACTGCTGCACCATGCGTGCATAAGAAGTGTGTTGCGCGTGTGGGTTATGGGATGGAAATGGCAAACGATGATGATGCAAGCTCTGATACGGTATCTGGCAGGATGAAGAGTGAGACCACTGAATCACTTGCAGTGCAATGTATGTGCAAAGGAAGTACAAACAAACAGCTTCTGCATCAAGCAGTGCTTTCCCCCAACCAACACCACAAGAGCAGCTTGATTTCAGCTTCTGCTCTCAACGGCCACCGGACACCATTTACCATGTTTCAGGCCCCTCAACCCCACCCGAGAGCTTGTGCAGCAAGCAAATCAGGGGTGCTGGGGTGACTAGCTGGGTTTCGGTTGAAACTTGGCATCTGGCACCCACAACACCAGCCTAGCAGCCCTGCCAGGACAGATGGGCTGACGCAGCTAGGCGGCAGTACAAGGTGACCTTGGCCGGTTCTGTTCACGTGCTTTCAGTGTGCGGGTCACATTCACAGCATCAACGCAACACCACACACTTCTTGCAACATGTTTTGAGGCTTTTGCTGCCAGAGCGCTGCCAACCAATTGTCACCAGATCTATACAACTTGTGGTGGTGACCTCAGCACCAGCAGCAGCTGTAGCAGCCTGCTGAGCAGGGCCAGCAGTAGCAACAGCAGCTGGAGCAACAGCAGGGCCAGCAGCTGCGGCCCAGACCACATGAGCAAATGCAGCCGCAACGGGGTGCACAGCAGCCGCCAGAGCAGCGGCAGCAGCAATTGCACCAGCAGGGCCGAGAGCAGACCAGATGCGTGATGTGCAGCTGCTGATTGAGCAGCAACAGCTGCAGCCTCCTAGCGCACCGGCTGCTCTTGAGCTTCAATGCTACAGGTGTAACTTTGGTTTGCTTTGATTCGCTGGGGATGACATGACAGAGCAGCTGGCGCCCAGGGGCCCAGCAGCTGCCAGACCATGATCCAACAACCCCTGTCTAATTTGAACATGAGGCGGTGGTCTGCCAGCGCAACAACAGGTAGTCGCGCTGGAGGCCTCTGATTTGCTCTACCCAGGCCCTGACCCAATGTAGTAGTAGCAGTACTGGTATAGGAAGGCATCATGTGTGCAGCTTCACGAAGTGTTCCACAGTATCATGATTTCTTGATGTGAACCGTGTGAGCTGCGGAGCCTTATGCCGCCAAACTGCTGTGTATGTCTGTTTTCCTGTATGAGGCTGTCTTTCTGTCCGCCTGTGCATCTGTACCTGCAATAGTAGACATTTTGTGTGTCTGCAAGTGTGGGGCATTTCAAGACAAGAATGCATCCTACCGAACTGGTATTGCCAACACAACCAACATTCTGATCTGCCATATGAGATGGCCGGCTGTTTTTCTGTGAGTGACTTTATGCGGCTGGCGCATGGCGCATGCCAGCACCTGCCACAGCACACCACCAACCCACCACTCCTAAACGCCCCAGGGCAACTCAATCTTGATGTGAACATAACAATCCCACAGTTCAAGCGACTCAACCCCTCATTCCGGCTGCACCTGGAACATGGATAGCAATACTGTAGCTACTGCCATCGTGACCAGCGCCAATGTGCAGCATATCAAACTCAGTATCACAACACCTGGTCATACCAACACAACTGGATTGGTCATCCACAGCACGTGGCTACAATGTAGCTGACACATCGGAATGATGCAATGCCATACCGCGGCATCATACAGACTGCAAACCTCACACCAGCTCCCAGACTGCGTCGATGAACGTGCCGTGCACGTCACAAACAGGCGCAGCGGCAACGCAACAGGCCCCGTTTGAAAACACCAGAGCAGCGCCTGCGCCTGACTTGCTGCTCGCGACCTCCATCGCGCGCTGCGCCTGGGGCGTGTTGAACTGGTCAGCCCCCGCAAGCATGAAGCCCTTTAGGTTCATGTTGGTGATCAGTGCCGACACAGCTGGCAACCATGCTGCTGTGGGCGCCACCCCTGCAGGCTGCCACATCCCCCCCGCTGCTGCAACCCCTCCACCTGCCACCCCTGCTGCTGCTGGCACACCCGTGGCGCCCACCCCTGCCACCCCTGCTGCTGCTGGCATGCCCATACCGCCCATAGCGCCCACCCCTGCCACCCCTGCTGCTGGTGGCATGCCCATACCGCCCACCCCTGCTGCTGCTGGCATACCCATGGCGCTGGCAGCACCCAAACCCACCATCCCTGCCGCTGTAGCACCCATCACTGCAGTGAACTGGCCCAAGAGGGGGTTGAATGCAGGCGGCACGGCACCCACGCCACCGCCTCTGCCCCTGCCACGCCCCCCACGACCGCCCCGGGTGTTGGTTGTGCGAGCACGCCCTCTCTGCGCGCTCCCACGGCCTTCTGCCTGGCTGCTTGCGAAGGCGACTGCTGCTGCCTGCACTGCTGCTGCTGCTGCCGCCGCTACACCTGCACCGCCTGCATGTGGATGGGCCGTCGCTGGTGCCCCTGAGGCAGGGCGCTGGGAAGCTGCTGCTGCTGCCGCCGCGTTTGCATCACCCATGTGTGCAGCGGTCGGGAGTCCTGCTGCTGCGGCCTGGCCAGGGGGTGCCGCCGTTGCTGCTGCTGCTGCTGCCGTCGCTGTTGCTGCTGCCTCTGTGCTTGCACCACCCATGTGTGCAGGTGCCTCTGGTACTGTGGGCTGGCCAGTTGCTGCTGCTGCGGCTGCACCGGCTCCGGCTGCGCTTGAGCTGCCTTCGCGCGCAGGTGCAGGTGCCGTTGGTGCTGCATTCTCGGCAGATGGGGGCTCAGGGTGCTTCCTCTGCAAGGGCAAACATCACCACAAGCTGTCAACATTCAAGACGGAGTCGACCAACTGTGCCTGTAAAAGCTTGTCACTATGGCCTTGAAAACGGAAGGTTCAGGCTAATGGCCGAGGACGGTGTGGTCGCTCCAAGTTGGGCAATGGTGCTGGTTGAGCTGTGCTCACAGCAGGTGATTGTTGCCGGCGCGCATGCTGCCCACTGCCCACCCGCTGTGCTATGCGAACAAGACCCCTGGCAGTGTCATCGCTGCAGCATTATCTACGCAAAACGCCTAACAACAGTTCCTGCTGGAGGTCAGGCCCCTGGACTCACCCGCACTGCATCCTCCACGCAAGCGGTATGGCCCGCTACTGCTGCCCTAAGGTGTAAGGACTTGGTGCTGGTGGGGTCCAGGGATGCCTCGGCTGGGCCGCGTGCCGCCGTCACCATGATGATGCGCTTGTGGCGGAACTTGATCTTGTGGCCTGGCACACTGAGGGCCGAGTACACCCCCTCGCGCGCAAACTTGGCCATGGACTGGGGATGGGTGAGTTCTTGCTTGCTGTCAATCACCCCTGCCAGCTCGATCCTCACGCTGGCCCCCAGGGCTGTGACTGCCTCCATTACCTGCCAGCAAGACAAGGCAACACCACAAAAGTCTGCTCAATGATTGCAGGGTGAATGGGCACTATTGCTTGCCCAATGCAGGTTGATGAGCACTGATGCTCAACCATCGCAGAGGCGATGGGCACTGATGCTCGCCATCAATGCAGAGTTAGTGGTCCTTGCCGAAGCACACTGCATAGCCCGTACAGTGCATCGCTACTGCTGGTTTGAGCTGCTGATGACACACCTGGGGGCTGTCGGCAATGGCCTCCGCCAGTCTCCTGTAGTGGTAGGCGGCCTTGCCACGGTGCAGCACGGGGGGCTCACCAACACCAGTGTAGAAGCCAGTGGACTCCACCTGCTGCTGGAAGGCCTGTTGCTTCTGCTGCTTGCTCGTCTTCACCTTGCGTTTGAACAGGCCTTCAGGGACAGCCTTCCCACATGTAAGGCAGTGTTTGCTCCTATGCAGCATGGGCAGCAAAAAGGCAGACAGGGTCAGCTGCTTGGCATGCTGACTGTGGTGATGTGCTTACTTCCCGTCTGCTCTGTTACGGTCTACCTGCCAGTCACTGTGCCCTTGCACTGCTCCTGAGTGGTCTCGTCGACGGTGGGGCACTGCTTGCCAAGGAAGTTGGGGACCACGACAGGCTGCAGGGGCCCGTCAGCTGCTGAGGGTCCTGCATCTGCATGCTCTTCATTGACGTCTGATGCCCCTGCATCTCCACTGCCTGGACTAGCTGCTGCTGGTGCTGCTGCTGCAGAGTCCATCAGAGTGATCAGAACAAGCAAAAGCAACCAAGGCTGATCGCTGCTTGATAGTCGCCGTCTAAATATCCACTGATGAGGATCACAAGCACAGTAATCGATAGTCTTAAAGCTTTCGTGCTGCTGCTGTTGCTGACCTTCTGTTGTTTGAACGTGGTTGTTGAGTTTGCTGGGTCTGCGGTATATCGACCTTTGCCCCTGTATCAGAATCTGTCTTTCGAACAACACCCGTATATGCACCTTGTCCCTCTTTCGACATCTTCCCTAAATTACATATAGGCCAGGCTGAACTGGGGATATATTACCGAAAAAGACAACGGAGCCAAATACGGTAAATCGTCGAAACCCCGAATCAGTCTATCGGGTGCAAGTCGAAATTACAGGTCATCAGCAAACATCAGCAACCAGATCAACCACAACAACAGCAGCAGCAGCAGCAGCAGGGCATCTCCACAGCTCCTCTTTAAGGACAGTCAACAGTAGTCAAGGATACTTAAGCACCACAGCAGCCACTGTTTGGCGCCAGGAAGCAGCTGAGCTAGACGTGCAGCGTACTGCTGGCATGGAAGAAGATGATGATGAGCGGTTCTGGGGTGATATAGAGGATGATCCAGAGGTGACGCAGGAGGTCCAGAGCAGGCTGGCACGCATGAGAGCAGACTGTGAGCAGCAGCAGCAGCAGCGCCAGACGCGGCGTGTGTCCAGGCCCAGGCGCTCTGCAGCTACAGCAGCAGCCAGGGACCCAGGCATAGGTGTGCGCCGTGCTGCTGGTGCATCAGATCAGCCCCAATTCAGGCAGCGGAGGCAGCGCAGGCGGCGTACCATGAACCCAGTAGGTGCAGCAGGCACTGACAGCTTTTGGGAGGATGCAGCTGCTGATGATGGGTATGAGGATGCTGCTGCTGATGATGGGTATGAGGATGCTGCAGTAGGAGATGAGGGGCCAGCATCTGATCCTGAGTATGAGGCATTCTTCGCACGACTAGCTGCAGAGGCAGAGGCAGCAGCAGACAACGATGCAGATTCAGAATCAGATGATAGAGAGCCTTCAGCTTGGAGCCAGCGCAGCGAGCGGGCTGAAGCAGCATGGCGTCAGCAAGCACCATTCCTGGGTGCAGCAGTGCTGCAGGCGGCAGCTGCGCCTGACCTCCAGCAGCGCTGCAGCTGCTGCCAGGAGCAGGGCTGCACAGTGCGGTATGTGTACACCATCAGTGCTTGCATAGCTTCTTTCAACGTCAGTAGCCTTGCGCAACCAGCTGTGTTGTCCAGTGCAGGGTGTTCACATCGCCTGGCATGTACGCTTGAGGCAGCCTCACCAATGTCAGGTTTGCGTGTCTGCAGGTGTTGGTCTTGCTTACCATCTTCTGGGTGTGCACTGCTGTGCGATGCCTGCGACAAGCAGATGCATCAGCACCTGCACCAGCACAAACGGCAGCAGTACGTGGGCAGCTGCTGGAAGGAGATGCCAAGGGCCGACCCTGAGGACGGTGGGTGTTGACAACCCTCTTTGGACGTACACACTGCTGCCCTGCAACTTTATGTCAATCATTGACCTGTTGATGTTGCAGGCTACTTCACCGTCAAGCCCCGGGAGTGTCAGGACTGCCACAGCACGGACATTGGCGCGGTGGTGAAGACCCAGGCCATGGACTACATCACCAGGGGTGCGCAACTTACAACAAGCTTGCTTGGCTGCTTCGCCTGCTTGACAGCTGCTTGACGTGCTAGACTGCCTGACTGCTGCAAGTAGTTGAAGCGTGTTGGACTGGCCGCCCCAAAGCGCACACCAGGCATCGGCGCGTCTCAGGCAGGCTGCCTCCTGCCTCCTGCCTGCAGATGGAGTTGTGCGGGCCAAGCGGGCAGCATTCAAGTGCCTCAACCCAGCATGTGGGAAACATGTCTGGCAGCGGCCTCAGGACTTCATCGCCATGGGGGCTTGGCCATCATCGTTGGACGAGGACCACTGCAGGTAACAGCAGATGTCTTACATGTCCAGTGCTGTTCATGCCGGCGGTGCACCTGCTGTACTGTGCTGAACGTTGTATTGTGGTGTCGCAGGACCATCGTGGCAAAGGATGTCATGGAACTGTACACCTCTTTGAAGCTGTGTAGCCCTGGGCTGTCCTTGACTGCATTCTGCAAGGCAGTATCAGAGGCAGCATGGCGCGGCAGCATGCAGCAGGTGGGATGTTGGCTTGGGTGTATACCATTGGCTTGGGTGCTCACCACGGGCAAGCTGCGGCCTGACAGTTGTTGATTCTGCAGCTGTGCAGTTTTGCAGGTCAGCTGGTACATCTTTTGGCCTGCAGCATTCCCACAAATGACAACATGTTTGCAGCAGGCCAAGGATGCATTGGGTTCCTCCAACAAGTGACACTGTGTCATCTTTGCCTGGAGTTCTGCCGTGCTGTGCTTGTTCGGTGTTGCAGCCGCTGCGTGCTATCAACACCAACGCCTTCCGCCGAGCTGTTGATGAGTACAGCAACTGCCAGCTGGACCTGCGGCAGGGCGTGCAGCTGCTTGATGACCTGACGTGCCCTGCATGCAGTGGTGGCGAGTGTGCCTATCACGTGGACGGCAACATGAAGTTGTTCATCTGGGACCGGCAACGGGAAATATGGCGGCAACCGCACTCCCAGCTGTTCTTTGCTGCTGACGAGGACGTGCAGTCAACGATTCAAGCTGTGGATTGGGCCCGGGTGAGCATGCTGGGTTGCATGTCATGGGAGGCTGTGTGAAAGCATCTGCCTCCTGCAACTGTGTGCCGCGCTGTGCTTTGTGTCCAGAAAAGAGATACAACATTCCCGAGATCGCTACCTGGTGATTCATGTTTGTGTGTCACATCTTTGCTTGCATTACAGGGAGAGGGTCGACAAGGATCCGTGAACCCCTCAGAGCGTGAGAACAGGAGTTGCAACGGTGTGTGGGCGGCAGCAGGCGACGGACAGCAGCGGCGCCAGAGCAAGCAATCAGTGACTGGGCGTGTCGTAGGTGAGCAGGTTATTTTTGTGGGCGCACAGCATGAGTCATGCCAGCATTGATAGCATGCACATACTGCGTTGTGCTCGATTCCAGCCAGTGTTTCTCCTGCAGGTGGTGCAGTCCTCATCAACATTGTCATGTTCTGCTGCTCTTGCGTGTGCTTTGCCTTTCTTAGCTGTGGATGCCCGCCATGGGATGCCTCGGAAGGGTGTCAACCTTGTGCGCAGCGGCGAGCGGTATGCCTACGCTCTGCACCTGCTGGCCTACTACCTCAAGGACTGCAAGCAGCTGCACATCGACATCATGTGCAAGTGGGGCCCTTGGCTGCGCAGGACCCTGGAGAGCCTGTCTGAACCGCCACCAGCTGATGCCCCTCCAGAGGTTGCAGCACGCATTGTTGAGCTCCGACAGCTCGCAGCAGGCGCAGACAACTATGATACCCTGCGCAAGGTGCTGTCGCATGCGCATGGCAGCCTGCATGCGCTGAACTGCCAGGTAGGCTGACTTTGCTGGCGATGTCTGTGCTGCTCTGGCTCAGCTTGCTGCACAAGTGGGCTGGTGACTAATACAACAGTGCAGCACTGATGCACCTGCACGTCCAGGTGTGACTACATGCATATGAGCATGTGCCCGCACTCGTATGTGCGTATGCCAGTTGATGCGCGGTCCTCATACTGCGCTGTTGTTGCAGATTCTCTGGCAGCCGGGCTGGACGGAGCAGTGCGCAAAAACCCTGGGTGAAGAGGCCGAGCAGTTCTTTGCCTACTGGGCCAAGTTTGCGTGCACCACTCGCTGCCAGAGCCATGCAGGTGAGACAACCAGCAAAGCAAGGGCCCTAAACCAGTGAGGCGCATTTTCACCAACCATGCAGTGACGGCTTGTGCATGATGCCGGCAGTTTGCAGTTGATTGCGAGGTTGTTTGAAAAGAATCAGAGCCAAGTTTGGGTCTACCCCTGTTGCTCGTCTGTCTGATATCATGGCCATGCAGGTTCTGTTGACCAGCTGACTCAGGCTGCCGTTCACTTTGGGTGGGACAAAGTGCGCGGTCAAGCAAAGCAGCTGTCCAGGCGCTACAACAAGTTTGTCGAGTTGCTGCCAGAGGCGGAAAGCAAGCGGACCACTCTGCTGCAACTGCTCGCCAGCACGCCAGCACAGGCCAGGCCCGCTTTGGTGGCAAGGATGCGGCAGGAGCTGCGGGACTTTGCCACAAGTGAGATTCTCACCCGTGCACCAGGAATAATGGGAAGTGGGTCGTGTGCTGCGGCAACACACATTGTGCACTGCTGCAGCAGATGTGGTGACTGACGCAGAACGCCAGGCATGGCATGGTTCCAGTTACACACGCGTGGTTTTGCTGTTCGCCACACTTGGCACCAAGTACAGAACAACAAGATGTGCATTGACATGTATGCTGTCAACCGGTTGCCCACAGGTGAACTCAGCACCTCCCGTGATGCCAACAAGAAACTTCTGGAGCAGTTCGGTGCAGCTGTGACGGTGCGGGAAGCGCACAGCTTGCGCGCTGCTGTCTCTGCCTCCATGGCAGCTTTGGGCTTGGAGACGCAGCGCCTTGCAGCTGTGCGCATCATGGCTGGCCTGTCAGATGCAAGGGTGCTGGCACTGCATGACATCACCAACAAGCTGTGCGAGTCGGCACTTGTTGACAGGTGGGTGGCTGTGGCGGTTGTGAGATGCAGTTGGCAGTACTGCGGGCGTGCCAGTCTATGAGCCAGTCTGACCTCATGTCTTTGTCTCGTAGTGTGCCAGTCGGACCCCATGTCCTCATGCTGCATTGAGCATTCATAATGCCGCAGCCATTTGCAGTGAGGTGTCAACAATCCCATCGCCAATCTCGCTGAAAGACAGGTGTGTTCTTTGTCTTGCAGTGACGCAGCTGAGGCTGCTGGCGACATCATCAGAAACCAGTTTGAGCCTGCGCTTGATGCCAGCATTGTACACCTGCAGAACCTGATCGAGGGGCTTTGCCATGATCTGAAGAAGCAGGAGGGCAAGCGAGACGCATACGCAGGTGGGGCCTTGCTAACACTTTGCAACTGGTTGGGTTCCTCCCCGCCTCAGAGTTGACATCGTTATGAGACAAGAATGCTAGGTTATTGTCTGCATGTGGCTTACGACTGTTTTTGCGCTCATTGACCTTGTTTAGTACATGTGGAGCATGCATGCAATCACATTGCGGCATGCAACATCATGCTTTGTCGCCAGTTGTTAGTGTCTGACACCTTCTGTGCCACGTCATGGTGGCTGTATGCATGCGCAGTGCAACCCAAGGAGCGCCAACGCTACAGCAAGAAGTGCAGAGAGCTGGTCGTCACCATTGCGCAGCGTGTGCTGCAGTACAACACCTTGGTGCAGGAGTACAACAATGGTGCCCAGCCAGGCCCTGCCTCCAGCGGTGTGCGCCTCCGCTCCACCACCACCCCAGAGGCTGTGCGCAGCCAGCAGTTTTGCTGGGTGGATGAGTACTCACGTACGTCTGCGTGCTGGCAGCTTTGGGTGGCTGGGGTGGTTTCCTAGCACTTCGTTGCAGATACCTGCTATGAACCTTCCCTTCAACACTTGAACAGTTCACTACGGGTGGCACTGTCATGTTGGTCCAGATCATGCTGAGCAACGTTCCACCACCATCTGCCCAGGATGACGCCCACATGCACTCCCTTTGCACATGGTTGTACCTTGTTTTGTGCAGTGGAACAAGGCAGTGCATTGCGCACCTATGGCGTTGCGCGTGCCATGGAGCTGTGCGAGGCTGACAATGAGGTGGCACGCATCAAGGAGGAGCTTGCCTTGCTGCCGCAAGAGATGCAGGCATACGTCAGCTACCACAGAGGCCTCCTACAGCGGTTGCAGCAGCTGCAGCTTGCACTGGCAGGTGACAGCACAGCTGAGCAGTTGGAGGCTGCCGGCTACACCCCTTTGATTGGGGCGGGCCGCTACCAGCCCAGCGCGCTGAGTGTGCAGTCCAGTGCTGGCTTGCGCAGTGGGGCCATGGTGTTTGTGGGTATGGCACTCACCGAGGTGCGCCAGCGCCTGGCTGATGCTGCCAAGTGCTTGCGCTCTGCTGGTGTAGATGTCGAGCAGCTGCACGGTGTGTCCAGCGAGGATGCAGACAGTGAGGATGGTGATGTCCCACCGCCTGCAGGCGCAGATGGTGGGGGTGATGGTTGAGTGAGTTGTAGAGTGCTGCTGCTGCGCCAATGAGCAGGTGTTTGGTGTGCTGTTACGTGTGCCTTCCCCGTTCGCATGCAACAGTTGTCTGCTGTCTGATGATGGTCGCGCGCCACGAGCTGACTGTCACAGCATCACATGCATACATGGGGTACGTGATGTTTGTCATAAACAGGTGTAACATCGATTGATTGTCATGACGAGCTAGGTGTGTCTCTTAGAAACATGCAGGGCCATGCTTGTTGTTGTAACCAGAAGGTACCACGCACCGGTTAGTAGCCAATTGCATTGGCCAGCTAGGGGGACTCTGTAGAAGTGGGGTTTGCACATGCGTGGTTGGCAGGCTGTCAACGTGCAGATACAGACTTGTAGCATCAAATGCGCAGCCACGCTGGATGCTGTACAGTCTGGGTTTGAAAATGGAAAATACACAGACATTGTGTGCAGGTTCTGCATCAGGCAGTGCTGTCCCCCAACCAACACCACAAGAGCAGCTTGATTTCAGCTTCTGCTCTCAACGGCCACCGGACACCATTTACCATGTTTCAGGCCCCTCAACCCCACCCCGAGAGCTTGTGCAGCAAGCAAATCAGGGGTGCTGGGGTGACTAGCTGGGTTTCGGTTGAAACTTGGCATCTGGCACCCACAACACCAGCCTAGCAGCCCTGCCAGGACAGATGGGCTGACGCAGCTAGGCGGCAGTACAAGGTGACCTTGGCCGGTCATCTTCTCTTGCGTTGCGCACTTGCAGTACACTCCTTAGCTCAATTGAACAACAGACACCGCCCGCAGCATGTCGCTTGGCTTTACCTGCCCTGCCCACACACCGTGACTGATAGTGCCTGCGGTGGGACACATGGTGTGCAGGTGGGGGGAGTGGTGAGACGATGCACAAACACACTGCTAGTCAGTTGTCATTAACGCCCCACATCTAGCCGCCAAACCGGCCATGCAGGTTGCCCTGACTTCCCGCCCCAAGCCCGTGCCGCAAGCAACCTGCTTGCAAGCCCGGCTTGCATGACGGTCATGATGATGGGCTTCAGGGTGACCAGCACTCAATACCAACAGCAGCATACTAGCCCTCAAGCCATTACTTTGACACATGTATCCAGTATCATCTACCCTGCGACACAAGGAGGCAAAAGGCCCACCTTGTTGGGTATTGGTGTGAGATCGACTGCTGCACCATGCGTGCATAAGAAGTGTGTTGCGCGTGTGGGTTATGGGATGGAATGTACACTACCAACCAGCATCTGCCTCATCTAATGCTGCAACATCACTCCAGACCACTGTGGTAACTCAGAATCAGCTTCAGCCCAGATCGGCCGTCGGACCCGATTTGCTTGATTTGGCCCCCCCAATCCCCCCAAACGACCACCGGCACAGGCGCAGCACAGCGCCCCACCTGCAACAAGGCTCTCTCCCACACATATGACACTGCTTGTGGATGCCATGCTGCAGGAAGGCTGTAACAAACTGTGTTGACCTCACCCCCCCCCCCCACACACTATGCCTCCCCTCACCCCCAATCAAGGCACAATGCCACGGCCGCGCACTGGAACGGCTTGCATCTGTTGCGCTGGCCAGTTGGTGGAGAATCTGGGCATCATTCAGGGAATGAAAGTTGTTGGTAATGACTCAAGGAGTGCCCCTGTGGAGCCAGATGGGGTGCAGACCTGTGGCTGGGGTCAAACAGCGGGGGGAGTGGTGGCCACCTTGTTGGGTATTGGTGTGAGATCGACTGCTGCACCATGCGTGCATAAGAAGTGTGTTGCGCGTGTGGGTTATGGGCTGGAATGTACACTACCAACCAGCATCTGCCTCATCTGATGCTGCAACATCACTCCAGATCACTGTGGTAACTCAGAATCAGCTTCAGCCCAGATCGGCCGTCGGACCCGATTTGCTTGATTTGGCCCCCCCAATCCCCCCAAACGACCACCGGCACAGGCGCAGCACAGCGCCCCACCTGCAACAAGGCTCTCTCCCACACATATGACACTGCTTGTGGATGCCATGCTGCAGGAAGGCTGTAACAAACTGTGTTGACCTCACCCCCCCCCCCCCCCACACTATGCCTCCCCTCACCCCCAATCAAGGCACAATGCCACGGCCGCGCACTGGAACGGCTTGCATCTGTTGCGCTGGCCAGTTGGTGGAGAATCTGGGCATCATTCAGGGAATGAAAGTTGTTGGTAATGACTCAAGGAGTGCCCCTGTGGAGCCAGATGGGGTGCAGACCTGTGGCTGGGGTCAAACAGCGGGGGGAGTGGTGGCCACCTTGTTGGGTATTGGTGTGAGATCGACTGCTGCACCATGCGTGCATAAGAAGTGTGTTGCGCGTGTGGGTTATGGGCTGGAATGTACACTACCAACCAGCATCTGCCTCATCTGATGCTGCAACATCACTCCAGATCACTGTGGTAACTCAGAATCAGCTTCAGCCCAGATCGGCCGTCGGACCCGATTTGCTTGATTTGGCCCCCCCAATCCCCCCAAACGACCACCGGCACAGGCGCAGCACAGCGCCCCACCTGCAACAAGGCTCTCTCCCACACATATGACACTGCTTGTGGATGCCATGCTGCAGGAAGGCTGTAACAAACTGTGTTGACCTCACCCCCCCCCCCCCACACTATGCCTCCCCTCACCCCCAATCAAGGCACAATGCCACGGCCGCGCACTGGAACGGCTTGCATCTGTTGCGCTGGCCAGTTGGTGGAGAATCTGGGCATCATTCAGGGAATGAAAGTTGTTGGTAATGACTCAAGGAGTGCCCCTGTGGAGCCAGATGGGGTGCAGACCTGTGGCTGGGGTCAAACAGCGGGGGGAGTGGTGGCCACCTTGTTGGGTATTGGTGTGAGATCGACTGCTGCACCATGCGTGCATAAGAAGTGTGTTGCGCGTGTGGGTTATGGGATGGAAATGGCAAACGATGATGATGCAAGCTCTGATACGGTATCTGGCAGGATGAAGAGTGAGACCACTGAATCACTTGCAGTGCAATGTATGTGCAAAGGAAGTACAAACAAACAGCTTCTGCATCAAGCAGTGCTTTCCCCCAACCAACACCACAAGAGCAGCTTGATTTCAGCTTCTGCTCTCAACGGCCACCGGACACCATTTACCATGTTTCAGGCCCCTCAACCCCACCCGAGAGCTTGTGCAGCAAGCAAATCAGGGGTGCTGGGGTGACTAGCTGGGTTTCGGTTGAAACTTGGCATCTGGCACCCACAACACCAGCCTAGCAGCCCTGCCAGGACAGATGGGCTGACGCAGCTAGGCGGCAGTACAAGGTGACCTTGGCCGGTTCTGTTCACGTGCTTTCAGTGTGCGGGTCACATTCACAGCATCAACGCAACACCACACACTTCTTGCAACATGTTTTGAGGCTTTTGCTGCCAGAGCGCTGCCAACCAATTGTCACCAGATCTATACAACTTGTGGTGGTGACCTCAGCACCAGCAGCAGCTGTAGCAGCCTGCTGAGCAGGGCCAGCAGTAGCAACAGCAGCTGGAGCAACAGCAGGGCCAGCAGCTGCGGCCCAGACCACATGAGCAAATGCAGCCGCAACGGGGTGCACAGCAGCCGCCAGAGCAGCGGCAGCAGCAATTGCACCAGCAGGGCCGAGAGCAGACCAGATGCGTGATGTGCAGCTGCTGATTGAGCAGCAACAGCTGCAGCCTCCTAGCGCACCGGCTGCTCTTGAGCTTCAATGCTACAGGTGTAACTTTGGTTTGCTTTGATTCGCTGGGGATGACATGACAGAGCAGCTGGCGCCCAGGGGCCCAGCAGCTGCCAGACCATGATCCAACAACCCCTGTCTAATTTGAACATGAGGCGGTGGTCTGCCAGCGCAACAACAGGTAGTCGCGCTGGAGGCCTCTGATTTGCTCTACCCAGGCCCTGACCCAATGTAGTAGTAGCAGTACTGGTATAGGAAGGCATCATGTGTGCAGCTTCACGAAGTGTTCCACAGTATCATGATTTCTTGATGTGAACCGTGTGAGCTGCGGAGCCTTATGCCGCCAAACTGCTGTGTATGTCTGTTTTCCTGTATGAGGCTGTCTTTCTGTCCGCCTGTGCATCTGTACCTGCAATAGTAGACATTTTGTGTGTCTGCAAGTGTGGGGCATTTCAAGACAAGAATGCATCCTACCGAACTGGTATTGCCAACACAACCAACATTCTGATCTGCCATATGAGATGGCCGGCTGTTTTTCTGTGAGTGACTTTATGCGGCTGGCGCATGGCGCATGCCAGCACCTGCCACAGCACACCACCAACCCACCACTCCTAAACGCCCCAGGGCAACTCAATCTTGATGTGAACATAACAATCCCACAGTTCAAGCGACTCAACCCCTCATTCCGGCTGCACCTGGAACATGGATAGCAATACTGTAGCTACTGCCATCGTGACCAGCGCCAATGTGCAGCATATCAAACTCAGTATCACAACACCTGGTCATACCAACACAACTGGATTGGTCATCCACAGCACGTGGCTACAATGTAGCTGACACATCGGAATGATGCAATGCCATACCGCGGCATCATACAGACTGCAAACCTCACACCAGCTCCCAGACTGCGTCGATGAACGTGCCGTGCACGTCACAAACAGGCGCAGCGGCAACGCAACAGGCCCCGTTTGAAAACACCAGAGCAGCGCCTGCGCCTGACTTGCTGCTCGCGACCTCCATCGCGCGCTGCGCCTGGGGCGTGTTGAACTGGTCAGCCCCCGCAAGCATGAAGCCCTTTAGGTTCATGTTGGTGATCAGTGCCGACACAGCTGGCAACCATGCTGCTGTGGGCGCCACCCCTGCAGGCTGCCACATCCCCCCCGCTGCTGCAACCCCTCCACCTGCCACCCCTGCTGCTGCTGGCACACCCGTGGCGCCCACCCCTGCCACCCCTGCTGCTGCTGGCATGCCCATACCGCCCATAGCGCCCACCCCTGCCACCCCTGCTGCTGGTGGCATGCCCATACCGCCCACCCCTGCTGCTGCTGGCATACCCATGGCGCTGGCAGCACCCAAACCCACCATCCCTGCCGCTGTAGCACCCATCACTGCAGTGAACTGGCCCAAGAGGGGGTTGAATGCAGGCGGCACGGCACCCACGCCACCGCCTCTGCCCCTGCCACGCCCCCCACGACCGCCCCGGGTGTTGGTTGTGCGAGCACGCCCTCTCTGCGCGCTCCCACGGCCTTCTGCCTGGCTGCTTGCGAAGGCGACTGCTGCTGCCTGCACTGCTGCTGCTGCTGCCGCCGCTACACCTGCACCGCCTGCATGTGGATGGGCCGTCGCTGGTGCCCCTGAGGCAGGGCGCTGGGAAGCTGCTGCTGCTGCCGCCGCGTTTGCATCACCCATGTGTGCAGCGGTCGGGAGTCCTGCTGCTGCGGCCTGGCCAGGGGGTGCCGCCGTTGCTGCTGCTGCTGCTGCCGTCGCTGTTGCTGCTGCCTCTGTGCTTGCACCACCCATGTGTGCAGGTGCCTCTGGTACTGTGGGCTGGCCAGTTGCTGCTGCTGCGGCTGCACCGGCTCCGGCTGCGCTTGAGCTGCCTTCGCGCGCAGGTGCAGGTGCCGTTGGTGCTGCATTCTCGGCAGATGGGGGCTCAGGGTGCTTCCTCTGCAAGGGCAAACATCACCACAAGCTGTCAACATTCAAGACGGAGTCGACCAACTGTGCCTGTAAAAGCTTGTCACTATGGCCTTGAAAACGGAAGGTTCAGGCTAATGGCCGAGGACGGTGTGGTCGCTCCAAGTTGGGCAATGGTGCTGGTTGAGCTGTGCTCACAGCAGGTGATTGTTGCCGGCGCGCATGCTGCCCACTGCCCACCCGCTGTGCTATGCGAACAAGACCCCTGGCAGTGTCATCGCTGCAGCATTATCTACGCAAAACGCCTAACAACAGTTCCTGCTGGAGGTCAGGCCCCTGGACTCACCCGCACTGCATCCTCCACGCAAGCGGTATGGCCCGCTACTGCTGCCCTAAGGTGTAAGGACTTGGTGCTGGTGGGGTCCAGGGATGCCTCGGCTGGGCCGCGTGCCGCCGTCACCATGATGATGCGCTTGTGGCGGAACTTGATCTTGTGGCCTGGCACACTGAGGGCCGAGTACACCCCCTCGCGCGCAAACTTGGCCATGGACTGGGGATGGGTGAGTTCTTGCTTGCTGTCAATCACCCCTGCCAGCTCGATCCTCACGCTGGCCCCCAGGGCTGTGACTGCCTCCATTACCTGCCAGCAAGACAAGGCAACACCACAAAAGTCTGCTCAATGATTGCAGGGTGAATGGGCACTATTGCTTGCCCAATGCAGGTTGATGAGCACTGATGCTCAACCATCGCAGAGGCGATGGGCACTGATGCTCGCCATCAATGCAGAGTTAGTGGTCCTTGCCGAAGCACACTGCATAGCCCGTACAGTGCATCGCTACTGCTGGTTTGAGCTGCTGATGACACACCTGGGGGCTGTCGGCAATGGCCTCCGCCAGTCTCCTGTAGTGGTAGGCGGCCTTGCCACGGTGCAGCACGGGGGGCTCACCAACACCAGTGTAGAAGCCAGTGGACTCCACCTGCTGCTGGAAGGCCTGTTGCTTCTGCTGCTTGCTCGTCTTCACCTTGCGTTTGAACAGGCCTTCAGGGACAGCCTTCCCACATGTAAGGCAGTGTTTGCTCCTATGCAGCATGGGCAGCAAAAAGGCAGACAGGGTCAGCTGCTTGGCATGCTGACTGTGGTGATGTGCTTACTTCCCGTCTGCTCTGTTACGGTCTACCTGCCAGTCACTGTGCCCTTGCACTGCTCCTGAGTGGTCTCGTCGACGGTGGGGCACTGCTTGCCAAGGAAGTTGGGGACCACGACAGGCTGCAGGGGCCCGTCAGCTGCTGAGGGTCCTGCATCTGCATGCTCTTCATTGACGTCTGATGCCCCTGCATCTCCACTGCCTGGACTAGCTGCTGCTGGTGCTGCTGCTGCAGAGTCCATCAGAGTGATCAGAACAAGCAAAAGCAACCAAGGCTGATCGCTGCTTGATAGTCGCCGTCTAAATATCCACTGATGAGGATCACAAGCACAGTAATCGATAGTCTTAAAGCTTTCGTGCTGCTGCTGTTGCTGACCTTCTGTTGTTTGAACGTGGTTGTTGAGTTTGCTGGGTCTGCGGTATATCGACCTTTGCCCCTGTATCAGAATCTGTCTTTCGAACAACACCCGTATATGCACCTTGTCCCTCTTTCGACATCTTCCCTAAATTACATATAGGCCAGGCTGAACTGGGGATATATTACCGAAAAAGACAACGGAGCCAAATACGGTAAATCGTCGAAACCCCGAATCAGTCTATCGGGTGCAAGTCGAAATTACAGGTCATCAGCAAACATCAGCAACCAGATCAACCACAACAACAGCAGCAGCAGCAGCAGCAGGGCATCTCCACAGCTCCTCTTTAAGGACAGTCAACAGTAGTCAAGGATACTTAAGCACCACAGCAGCCACTGTTTGGCGCCAGGAAGCAGCTGAGCTAGACGTGCAGCGTACTGCTGGCATGGAAGAAGATGATGATGAGCGGTTCTGGGGTGATATAGAGGATGATCCAGAGGTGACGCAGGAGGTCCAGAGCAGGCTGGCACGCATGAGAGCAGACTGTGAGCAGCAGCAGCAGCAGCGCCAGACGCGGCGTGTGTCCAGGCCCAGGCGCTCTGCAGCTACAGCAGCAGCCAGGGACCCAGGCATAGGTGTGCGCCGTGCTGCTGGTGCATCAGATCAGCCCCAATTCAGGCAGCGGAGGCAGCGCAGGCGGCGTACCATGAACCCAGTAGGTGCAGCAGGCACTGACAGCTTTTGGGAGGATGCAGCTGCTGATGATGGGTATGAGGATGCTGCTGCTGATGATGGGTATGAGGATGCTGCAGTAGGAGATGAGGGGCCAGCATCTGATCCTGAGTATGAGGCATTCTTCGCACGACTAGCTGCAGAGGCAGAGGCAGCAGCAGACAACGATGCAGATTCAGAATCAGATGATAGAGAGCCTTCAGCTTGGAGCCAGCGCAGCGAGCGGGCTGAAGCAGCATGGCGTCAGCAAGCACCATTCCTGGGTGCAGCAGTGCTGCAGGCGGCAGCTGCGCCTGACCTCCAGCAGCGCTGCAGCTGCTGCCAGGAGCAGGGCTGCACAGTGCGGTATGTGTACACCATCAGTGCTTGCATAGCTTCTTTCAACGTCAGTAGCCTTGCGCAACCAGCTGTGTTGTCCAGTGCAGGGTGTTCACATCGCCTGGCATGTACGCTTGAGGCAGCCTCACCAATGTCAGGTTTGCGTGTCTGCAGGTGTTGGTCTTGCTTACCATCTTCTGGGTGTGCACTGCTGTGCGATGCCTGCGACAAGCAGATGCATCAGCACCTGCACCAGCACAAACGGCAGCAGTACGTGGGCAGCTGCTGGAAGGAGATGCCAAGGGCCGACCCTGAGGACGGTGGGTGTTGACAACCCTCTTTGGACGTACACACTGCTGCCCTGCAACTTTATGTCAATCATTGACCTGTTGATGTTGCAGGCTACTTCACCGTCAAGCCCGGGAGTGTCAGGACTGCCACAGCACGGACATTGGCGCGGTGGTGAAGACCCAGGCCATGGACTACATCACCAGGGGTGCGCAACTTACAACAAGCTTGCTTGGCTGCTTCGCCTGCTTGACAGCTGCTTGACGTGCTAGACTGCCTGACTGCTGCAAGTAGTTGAAGCGTGTTGGACTGGCCGCCCCAAAGCGCACACCAGGCATCGGCGCGTCTCAGGCAGGCTGCCTCCTGCCTCCTGCCTGCAGATGGAGTTGTGCGGGCCAAGCGGGCAGCATTCAAGTGCCTCAACCCAGCATGTGGGAAACATGTCTGGCAGCGGCCTCAGGACTTCATCGCCATGGGGGCTTGGCCATCATCGTTGGACGAGGACCACTGCAGGTAACAGCAGATGTCTTACATGTCCAGTGCTGTTCATGCCGGCGGTGCACCTGCTGTACTGTGCTGAACGTTGTATTGTGGTGTCGCAGGACCATCGTGGCAAAGGATGTCATGGAACTGTACACCTCTTTGAAGCTGTGTAGCCCTGGGCTGTCCTTGACTGCATTCTGCAAGGCAGTATCAGAGGCAGCATGGCGCGGCAGCATGCAGCAGGTGGGATGTTGGCTTGGGTGTATACCATTGGCTTGGGTGCTCACCACGGGCAAGCTGCGGCCTGACAGTTGTTGATTCTGCAGCTGTGCAGTTTTGCAGGTCAGCTGGTACATCTTTTGGCCTGCAGCATTCCCACAAATGACAACATGTTTGCAGCAGGCCAAGGATGCATTGGGTTCCTCCAACAAGTGACACTGTGTCATCTTTGCCTGGAGTTCTGCCGTGCTGTGCTTGTTCGGTGTTGCAGCCGCTGCGTGCTATCAACACCAACGCCTTCCGCCGAGCTGTTGATGAGTACAGCAACTGCCAGCTGGACCTGCGGCAGGGCGTGCAGCTGCTTGATGACCTGACGTGCCCTGCATGCAGTGGTGGCGAGTGTGCCTATCACGTGGACGGCAACATGAAGTTGTTCATCTGGGACCGGCAACGGGAAATATGGCGGCAACCGCACTCCCAGCTGTTCTTTGCTGCTGACGAGGACGTGCAGTCAACGATTCAAGCTGTGGATTGGGCCCGGGTGAGCATGCTGGGTTGCATGTCATGGGAGGCTGTGTGAAAGCATCTGCCTCCTGCAACTGTGTGCCGCGCTGTGCTTTGTGTCCAGAAAAGAGATACAACATTCCCGAGATCGCTACCTGGTGATTCATGTTGTGTGTCACATCTTTGCTTGCATTGGGAGAGGGTCGACAAGGATCCGTGAACCCTCAGAGCGTGAGAACAGGAGTTGCAACGGTGTGTGGGCGGCAGCAGGCGAGGACAGCAGCGGCGCCAGAGCAAGCAATCAGTGACTGGGCGTGTCGTAGGTGAGCAGGTTATTTTTGTGGGCGCACAGCATGAGTCATGCCAGCATTGATAGCATGCACATACTGCGTTGTGCTCGATTCCAGCCAGTGTTTCTCCTGCAGGTGGTGCAGTCCTCATCAACATTGTCATGTTCTGCTGCTCTTGCGTGCTTTGCCTTTCTTAGCTGTGGATGCCCGCCATGGGATGCCTCGGAAGGGTGTCAACCTTGTGCGCAGCGGCGAGCGGTATGCCTACGCTCTGCACCTGCTGGCCTACTACCTCAAGGACTGCAAGCAGCTGCACATCGACATCATGTGCAAGTGGGGCCTTGGCTGCGCAGGACCCTGGAGAGCCTGTCTGAACGCCACCAGCTGATGCCCCTCCAGAGGTTGCAGCACGCATTGTTGAGCTCCGACAGCTCGCAGCAGGCGCAGACAACTATGATACCCTGCGCAAGGTGCTGTCGCATGCGCATGGCAGCCTGCATGCGCTGAACTGCCAGGTAGGCTGACTTTGCTGGCGATGTCTGTGCTGCTGGCTCAGCTTGCTGCACAAGTGGGCTGGTGACTAATACAACAGTGCAGCACTGATG
>VIIQ02000201.1:0-106133 GCA_007449985.2 Desmodesmus armatus
GGACTGCATGGCAGTGGCCATGATTTCACTGATCAGGTGTACCGGGCGGGCGGGTAAACACCCCCAGTTCCGACATGGCGGTGCCCGGGGGGTCCTCAAACACAGTCCCTCAGGTGTGCTGAGCACGCGCCACAACAAGGGCAGGCCCTTGTGTCAGCCTTCACTGACCCCTTGGCAAATCCTTGAAAATCTTGAGCACCATCCTCTGCAGCTCTGCTGGCTTGCTGAAGTCGTGTTCAGCGCTATATATATCCCACGCACACGCGGCTTCACATTGCCAAACACGTGCTCAATTGCCCTATTCATGTCTGGTGATAGGTGGGCAAATCAACCTTATTCAGGTCTTTGTCCAAGGTGATAACCTCCTTTCCCCTCCTCCCTGCGCATACTGCAGGCAGCTGACATTGACTGCCTTCTGGATCGCCACGTTGTCAAAGCTCAGCACAGGCCACTGCTGTGTCTTCGTTTGAAGTCGTGCACGATCAGCCACAGGTTGTCTTCAAACTCCTCTGCTGTGGTGGATGCTGCTATGTCTCCCTTTGCTTTTGTCTGCAGGAGAAGGGCAGCAAGGATGGGCAGCGGCAAGCTGTATCAGCGGTTGCGCATAGCCATAGAGCGCGCAGAGCACCTGAACAGCCATGTGAACCTGTGGGACTATGAAGTGCCAGCAGTAGTGGCAGGACGCGCTGCGCCAGTGATGATCTACAACAGTACAGAGGGGTGAAGGTGGTGGTGAAGTGTGAGGGGTGCTGCCCTGGGAGGTGCCACTACCGCATGGCCACGCCCAAAACCCTAAGCCAGGCTGGGGCCCTGATCTGCAGGCTGTGCATGGTTGGTGGTGGGAAACCAGAGCGGGATGGTGTGTGCAAGCCATGCGCCACAGAGCAAGACTTCATTGTTGTGGTGTGGGAGCTTGATCTGGATCAGCAGTTCATGCATCAGGTAGTGCCGCCGTACTGGCACCAAAGCAGCGACTTCTACAACTATGTGTTTGGCTACTATGTTCAGGTGGATGGATGTGTGCATTGGAGAGGCATGTACCGCTACACCTCCACAGAGGTGCTGCAGGCAGATTTTGGCCAAGCCCTGAGTGCCCTTGAACAAGGGGCCACCTTGGTGCGCATTCACGCTACTGATTTGCAAAGCCAAGATCTGGTGGCTGCAACCCTGACAGCTGGTCAGGGTTTTGTGGGCATTGTGCTAAGCCCTGCCTATGCTTGCCAGCAGGTGTGCTATCAAAGTCAAAGCCTGCCTTACATCCAAGCCCTAGTTGGCGTCAACACCAACCTGCTACTGTCATGGGGTCCAGCTGGCAGCATACTCATTAGCAAGAAGTAACGCACTCACCGTGTATTTGAAGTTTGGTACTGTTGTTGACCCATCCAGCCGCTTGTTGATCCTGCGCCTGATGTCAGTAGTGCCGGTTGTGAACTCGACGTACACCAGACCGCGCGTGCTGTCATAGGCTGGGTGGGCAGAGACAGCAGCAATGACATGCACCTTGACCGGATCCCAAGATTTCCCCGGCACACCATGATAATCGTGGAAGCCAGGGTCACTCCCATTCACCCACACTACAACATGATCTTTCTTGAGCCCGTGGGTTTGAATGGTTGTCTCATCAACAAACACCATGCGGGGGATGAGGGTGGGGTCAGTGTGATGCCGTGCCAACAAGTCAGTCGCCACACGCTGCCGGTGTGCTTTCTCCGAGTCTGACAGCCTGTGCCTGAATGTAACACGACGCTGCACCAGCTCAGGCGCAACACGGTGAATGGCATTCAGCAGCTGTGTGGGGTTGCGTCGTAAGTGGTGGTGATGATGCGCAGTGCATCTTCATGGGCTATGGCCTCGGGCACAGTACGAAAGTACTTGTGCTGTTGCAGCAGCTGCCCACGCACGGGGACCTCCACAGTATACCCCGCGCTGATGATTGCTGCAGCCTGTTTGGCCTGATCATCAGGGATCTTAGGGGGCCGGCCAGTCTTAGGAGCATCATCTACATCACCGCTCTCACGGAAGCGATCATACCACCTCGAAACAAACGCGGCGGTAGGCTCGCTCAGCTGCTGCTGGTCTTGTAACACAGTGTTGAAGTACTGGAGCTTCACTTCAAACATCTGACCTGCCCGGGTGTAATTGACTGCTCCACCAGCAAGACAAGCGATGGCAGAAGCAACCGCCAGGATGCGCACCCATGTGGGCTTGTAAGGTGTGATGGCCCCACGCTGCCTTACTTGGCGGTCATTGACTGCAGGCACAGGGAGGGTGGGCGATAGAAACTTCAGTGTACTCTTGTAGCGCACCCACCACTACATGCTATGGTACCACTGTTATAACGGTCAACTTAGTTTGACCAGACTTTGACCAACTACTGCGGCGAGAGTTGACTTTGCTGGATAGGCAACCATTCCAAGTGGGAGCTGTTTTAACAGACATCCCTCCTCTGTGCATGCAGAACTCACCCACAAGAGCCCTCCTTTTCTCTGGCATAGCAGCAGCAGCTGGTGAATTTCGTGCTGTCACTGGGTCCAGCTGCAGGTGGGTGTCTCCCTGGGCATGTCCTGTGCCTGCTGCTGTAAGCACTAGTCATAAGCAATTGTTTGGAACCTAGGTGGGGCCGATGCGGACGGGCTGCGGGACGAGATTGAGCCTTTGACTGACTCAGCCAAGCAGATGGTGACAGGCTGGACCTGCTGTGGTGTTCCACTGGCGACGATTGCGGGCAGCGACGTTACAAACGGATTGCGCACGTTGAGATATGTCCATTACCTCTTTCAAATTGCACTGGTGCTTTGCCGGTGCTTGCGAATGTGTCGTAATGAGGTTGAGTCAACACGTAAGTAACTCGGACTGAATGCGAGAATGTCTGGTGTATTGCTTGCACCAATGTCAAACTTTCCCGAGCAGCGTGACGTGCTTGGTGCGCTGTAGAGAATTCAGTTGTCTGGTGATCATGCAAAAATGATCAACTCAGGTGTGCAGCCTGCAGGGCACACATTGGAAAACTGCCCGGCCCAGCTGCGTGTTTTGGTAGCAGTAGTGTTTCGGGATACTGCTTGGGTGCGCATTTGCAAGTGACATGCAATTCAGCACAAAAACTGCCTGACCTGGTAACTGCCCCATTACCACCCTGAGCACAACACAACATGTGTGGTACAAAGGTGCTGCTGTGTAGTAAAGACAACGAAGAAGCGTTTTATGCTGCCTCAGCAGCTGGCACCCCTGATGAAGTTTGCAGCATTTGTGCCAGCTGTACAGCCTGTCAGCCCAGATGCGCGCGTGCAACGCCTGAAGCATGCACTGCTGGAAATGCCCACACTAATCACTCCACAGGGCACAAATGCACCACTCTGCATGCTCTTATGCAGTCAGCACTCAACACAAGCAATGACCTGCATGTCCAGTACAATGCACATGCGTACTGCAGCAGTACAACAGCAGCAACAGCTTACGTTACAACAGCGAAAGGAAGCACTGCACAAGGGCAACTACAAACATCACCAGCAACACCCCAAAATCTCAAGCCACACAGTGAGCAGGACTGCATGGCAGTGGCCATGATTTCACTGAATCAGGTGTACCGGGCGGGCGGGTAACCACCCCCAGTTCCGACATGGCGGTGCCCCGGGGGGTCCTCAAACACAGTCCCCTCAGGTGTGCTGAGCACGCGCCACAACAAGGGCAGGCCCTTGGTGTCAGCCTTCACTGACCCCTTTGGCAAATCCTTGAAAATCTTGAGCACCATCCTCTGCAGCTCTGCTGGCTTGCTGAAGTCGTGTTCAGCGCTATATATATCCCCACGCACACGCGGCTTCACATTGCCAAACACGTGCTCAATTGCCCTATTCATGTCTGGTGAATAGGTGGGCAAATCAACCTTATTCAGGTCTTTGTCCAAGGTGATAACCTCCTTTCCCTCCTCCCCCTGCGCATACTGCAGGCAGCTGACATTGACTGCCTTCTGGATCGCCACGTTGTCAAAGCTCAGCACAGGCCACTGCTGTGTCTTCTGTTTGAAGTCGTGCACGATCAGCCACAGGTTGTCTTCAAACTCCTCTGCTGTGGTGGATGCTGCTATGTCTCCCTTTGCTTTTGTCTGCAGGAGAAGGGCAGCAAGGATGGGCAGCGGCAAGCTGTATCAGCGGTTGCGCATAGCCATAGAGCGCGCAGAGCACCTGAACAGCCATGTGAACCTGTGGGACTATGAAGTGCCAGCAGTAGTGGCAGGACGCGCTGCGCCAGTGATGATCTACAACAGTACAGAGGGGGTGAAGGTGGTGGTGAAGTGTGAGGGGTGCTGCCCTGGGAGGTGCCACTACCGCATGGCCACGCCCAAAACCCTAAGCCAGGCTGGGGCCCTGATCTGCAGGCTGTGCATGGTTGGTGGTGGGAAACCAGAGCGGGATGGTGTGTGCAAGCCATGCGCCACAGAGCAAGACTTCATTGTTGTGGTGTGGGAGCTTGATCTGGATCAGCAGTTCATGCATCAGGTAGTGCCGCCGTACTGGCACCAAAGCAGCGACTTCTACAACTATGTGTTTGGCTACTATGTTCAGGTGGATGGATGTGTGCATTGGAGAGGCATGTACCGCTACACCTCCACAGAGGTGCTGCAGGCAGATTTTGGCCAAGCCCTGAGTGCCCTTGAACAAGGGGCCACCTTGGTGCGCATTCACGCTACTGATTTGCAAAGCCAAGATCTGGTGGCTGCAACCCTGACAGCTGGTCAGGGTTTTGTGGGCATTGTGCTAAGCCCTGCCTATGCTTGCCAGCAGGTGTGCTATCAAAGTCAAAGCCTGCCTTACATCCAAGCCCTAGTTGGCGTCAACACCAACCTGCTACTGTCATGGGGTCCAGCTGGCAGCATACTCATTAGCAAGAAGTAACGCACTCACCGTGTATTTGAAGTTTGGTACTGTTGTTGACCCATCCAGCCGCTTGTTGATCCTGCGCCTGATGTCAGTAGTGCCGGTTGTGAACTCGACGTACACCAGACCGCGCGTGCTGTCATAGGCTGGGTGGGCAGAGACAGCAGCAATGACATGCACCTTGACCGGATCCCAAGATTTCCCCGGCACACCATGATAATCGTGGAAGCCAGGGTCACTCCCATTCACCCACACTACAACATGATCTTTCTTGAGCCCGTGGGTTTGAATGGTTGTCTCATCAACAAACACCATGCGGGGGATGAGGGTGGGGTCAGTGTGATGCCGTGCCAACAAGTCAGTCGCCACACGCTGCCGGTGTGCTTTCTCCGAGTCTGACAGCCTGTGCCTGAATGTAACACGACGCTGCACCAGCTCAGGCGCAACACGGTGAATGGCATTCAGCAGCTGTGTGGGGGTTGCGTCGTAAGTGGTGGTGATGATGCGCAGTGCATCTTCATGGGCTATGGCCTCGGGCACAGTACGAAAGTACTTGTGCTGTTGCAGCAGCTGCCCACGCACGGGGACCTCCACAGTATACCCCGCGCTGATGATTGCTGCAGCCTGTTTGGCCTGATCATCAGGGATCTTAGGGGGCCGGCCAGTCTTAGGAGCATCATCTACATCACCGCTCTCACGGAAGCGATCATACCACCTCGAAACAAACGCGGCGGTAGGCTCGCTCAGCTGCTGCTGGTCTTGTAACACAGTGTTGAAGTACTGGAGCTTCACTTCAAACATCTGACCTGCCCGGGTGTAATTGACTGCTCCACCAGCAAGACAAGCGATGGCAGAAGCAACCGCCAGGATGCGCACCCATGTGGGCTTGTAAGGTGTGATGGCCCCACGCTGCCTTACTTGGCGGTCATTGACTGCAGGCACAGGGAGGGTGGGCGATAGAAACTTCAGTGTACTCTTGTAGCGCACCCACCACTACATGCTATGGTACCACTGTTATAACGGTCAACTTAGTTTGACCAGACTTTGACCAACTACTGCGGCGAGAGTTGACTTTGCTGGATAGGCAACCATTCCAAGTGGGAGCTGTTTTAACAGACATCCCTCCTCTGTGCATGCAGAACTCACCCACAAGAGCCCTCCTTTTCTCTGGCATAGCAGCAGCAGCTGGTGAATTTCGTGCTGTCACTGGGTCCAGCTGCAGGTGGGTGTCTCCCTGGGCATGTCCTGTGCCTGCTGCTGTAAGCACTAGTCATAAGCAATTGTTTGGAACCTAGGTGGGGCCGATGCGGACGGGCTGCGGGACGAGATTGAGCCTTTGACTGACTCAGCCAAGCAGATGGTGACAGGCTGGACCTGCTGTGGTGTTCCACTGGCGACGATTGCGGGCAGCGACGTTACAAACGGATTGCGCACGTTGAGATATGTCCATTACCTCTTTCAAATTGCACTGGTGCTTTGCCGGTGCTTGCGAATGTGTCGTAATGAGGTTGAGTCAACACGTAAGTAACTCGGACTGAATGCGAGAATGTCTGGTGTATTGCTTGCACCAATGTCAAACTTTCCCGAGCAGCGTGACGTGCTTGGTGCGCTGTAGAGAATTCAGTTGTCTGGTGATCATGCAAAAATGATCAACTCAGGTGTGCAGCCTGCAGGGCACACATTGGAAAACTGCCCGGCCCAGCTGCGTGTTTTGGTAGCAGTAGTGTTTCGGGATACTGCTTGGGTGCGCATTTGCAAGTGACATGCAATTCAGCACAAAAACTGCCTGACCTGGTAACTGCCCCATTACCACCCTGAGCACAACACAACATGTGTGGTACAAAGGTGCTGCTGTGTAGTAAAGACAACGAAGAAGCGTTTTATGCTGCCTCAGCAGCTGGCACCCCTGATGAAGTTTGCAGCATTTGTGCCAGCTGTACAGCCTGTCAGCCCAGATGCGCGCGTGCAACGCCTGAAGCATGCACTGCTGGAAATGCCCACACTAATCACTCCACAGGGCACAAATGCACCACTCTGCATGCTCTTATGCAGTCAGCACTCAACACAAGCAATGACCTGCATGTCCAGTACAATGCACATGCGTACTGCAGCAGTACAACAGCAGCAACAGCTTACGTTACAACAGCGAAAGGAAGCACTGCACAAGGGCAACTACAAACATCACCAGCAACACCCCAAAATCTCAAGCCACACAGTGAGCAGGACTGCATGGCAGTGGCCATGATTTCACTGAATCAGGTGTACCGGGCGGGCGGGTAACCACCCCCAGTTCCGACATGGCGGTGCCCCGGGGGTCCTCAAACACAGTCCCCTCAGGTGTGCTGAGCACGCGCCACAACAAGGGCAGGCCCTTGGTGTCAGCCTTCACTGACCCCTTTGGCAAATCCTTGAAAATCTTGAGCACCATCCTCTGCAGCTCTGCTGGCTTGCTGAAGTCGTGTTCAGCGCTATATATATCCCCACGCACACGCGGCTTCACATTGCCAAACACGTGCTCAATTGCCCTATTCATGTCTGGTGAATAGGTGGGCAAATCAACCTTATTCAGGTCTTTGTCCAAGGTGATAACCTCCTTTCCCTCCTCCCCCTGCGCATACTGCAGGCAGCTGACATTGACTGCCTTCTGGATCGCCACGTTGTCAAAGCTCAGCACAGGCCACTGCTGTGTCTTCTGTTTGAAGTCGTGCACGATCAGCCACAGGTTGTCTTCAAACTCCTCTGCTGTGGTGGATGCTGCTATGTCTCCCTTTGCTTTTGTCTGCAGGAGAAGGGCAGCAAGGATGGGCAGCGGCAAGCTGTATCAGCGGTTGCGCATAGCCATAGAGCGCGCAGAGCACCTGAACAGCCATGTGAACCTGTGGGACTATGAAGTGCCAGCAGTAGTGGCAGGACGCGCTGCGCCAGTGATGATCTACAACAGTACAGAGGGGGTGAAGGTGGTGGTGAAGTGTGAGGGGTGCTGCCCTGGGAGGTGCCACTACCGCATGGCCACGCCCAAAACCCTAAGCCAGGCTGGGGCCCTGATCTGCAGGCTGTGCATGGTTGGTGGTGGGAAACCAGAGCGGGATGGTGTGTGCAAGCCATGCGCCACAGAGCAAGACTTCATTGTTGTGGTGTGGGAGCTTGATCTGGATCAGCAGTTCATGCATCAGGTAGTGCCGCCGTACTGGCACCAAAGCAGCGACTTCTACAACTATGTGTTTGGCTACTATGTTCAGGTGGATGGATGTGTGCATTGGAGAGGCATGTACCGCTACACCTCCACAGAGGTGCTGCAGGCAGATTTTGGCCAAGCCCTGAGTGCCCTTGAACAAGGGGCCACCTTGGTGCGCATTCACGCTACTGATTTGCAAAGCCAAGATCTGGTGGCTGCAACCCTGACAGCTGGTCAGGGTTTTGTGGGCATTGTGCTAAGCCCTGCCTATGCTTGCCAGCAGGTGTGCTATCAAAGTCAAAGCCTGCCTTACATCCAAGCCCTAGTTGGCGTCAACACCAACCTGCTACTGTCATGGGGTCCAGCTGGCAGCATACTCATTAGCAAGAAGTAACGCACTCACTGTGTATTTGAAGTTTGGTACTGTTGTTGACCCATCCAGCCGCTTGTTGATCCTGCGCCTGATGTCAGTAGTGCCGGTTGTGAACTCGACGTACACCAGACCGCGCGTGCTGTCATAGGCTGGGTGGGCAGAGACAGCAGCAATGACATGCACCTTGACCGGATCCCAAGATTTCCCCGGCACACCATGATAATCGTGGAAGCCAGGGTCACTCCCATTCACCCACACTACAACATGATCTTTCTTGAGCCCGTGGGTTTGAATGGTTGTCTCATCAACAAACACCATGCGGGGGATGAGGGTGGGGTCAGTGTGATGCCGTGCCAACAAGTCAGTCGCCACACGCTGCCGGTGTGCTTTCTCCGAGTCTGACAGCCTGTGCCTGAATGTAACACGACGCTGCACCAGCTCAGGCGCAACACGGTGAATGGCATTCAGCAGCTGTGTGGGGGTTGCGTCGTAAGTGGTGGTGATGATGCGCAGTGCATCTTCATGGGCTATGGCCTCGGGCACAGTACGAAAGTACTTGTGCTGTTGCAGCAGCTGCCCACGCACGGGGACCTCCACAGTATACCCCGCGCTGATGATTGCTGCAGCCTGTTTGGCCTGATCATCAGGGATCTTAGGGGGCCGGCCAGTCTTAGGAGCATCATCTACATCACCGCTCTCACGGAAGCGATCATACCACCTCGAAACAAACGCGGCGGTAGGCTCGCTCAGCTGCTGCTGGTCTTGTAACACAGTGTTGAAGTACTGGAGCTTCACTTCAAACATCTGACCTGCCCGGGTGTAATTGACTGCTCCACCAGCAAGACAAGCGATGGCAGAAGCAACCGCCAGGATGCGCACCCATGTGGGCTTGTAAGGTGTGATGGCCCCACGCTGCCTTACTTGGCGGTCATTGACTGCAGGCACAGGGAGGGTGGGCGATAGAAACTTCAGTGTACTCTTGTAGCGCACCCACCACTACATGCTATGGTACCACTGTTATAACGGTCAACTTAGTTTGACCAGACTTTGACCAACTACTGCGGCGAGAGTTGACTTTGCTGGATAGGCAACCATTCCAAGTGGGAGCTGTTTTAACAGACATCCCTCCTCTGTGCATGCAGAACTCACCCACAAGAGCCCTCCTTTTCTCTGGCATAGCAGCAGCAGCTGGTGAATTTCGTGCTGTCACTGGGTCCAGCTGCAGGTGGGTGTCTCCCTGGGCATGTCCTGTGCCTGCTGCTGTAAGCACTAGTCATAAGCAATTGTTTGGAACCTAGGTGGGGCCGATGCGGACGGGCTGCGGGACGAGATTGAGCCTTTGACTGACTCAGCCAAGCAGATGGTGACAGGCTGGACCTGCTGTGGTGTTCCACTGGCGACGATTGCGGGCAGCGACGTTACAAACGGATTGCGCACGTTGAGATATGTCCATTACCTCTTTCAAATTGCACTGGTGCTTTGCCGGTGCTTGCGAATGTGTCGTAATGAGGTTGAGTCAACACGTAAGTAACTCGGACTGAATGCGAGAATGTCTGGTGTATTGGCATGGGTGGACCGTGCTGGCAATGAGTATAAGTTGCTCAAGTCAGAGAAGAAGCAGCAGTTCATGTGGTGCACTACGGAGTGTCGGGACAAGGTGCAACACTTCAAGTTGTGCACCCCTGACGCTGTGCGCAAGCCTGTCGCACTCATGTGCTGCTTCTGCACTTATGAAAGTGGGGCATGGGAGGCTGCTGGCCGTCCTGTTATCCCCCCTGCAGAGTGGAAGTTCATGCAGCTAGTTGCGCAGCAGCAGCAGTCACAGGAGTGGTGTTGGCAGGTGCACTTGACCGATTGCCATGGTCGCATTGATTTCTACAACTGGAAGCGCGACGTGTATCTACAAGTTGACGATTCTTATCACTTCAGGGATGGTTGCAAGAATAAGGCATTTGAGCGTGATTTCAAGTGCAACAAGGTATGCTGCGAGCGCCGCCTGGCGCTCGTACGCGCGCATCATGCAGACCTCGCGGCACCAGATATTGTTATGGCAGCTGTTGAATATGCATCGCAGCATAAGGGTGTTGTTTTTACTGCCAGCTACGAGCTTTCTGGCAAGCCTCACATTGAGAAGCTGTGTGCTGGGGTGGGAGCAGCAGCAGCAACTGCTGCTGATGCCTTTGGAAACCAGCTGGTCAATTTGTAACTGTGCTCACCTGGTAGACAAAGGGCTCTTTGCCTTCTTGCCCAAGCTTGTTGAACCAGCGGAGGATGTGGGTGGTGCCTGTGGTGAGTTCATAGTACACCAAGCCGTTCTTGTCGCTGAAGCTGGGGTGTGCTGACACGCATATGAAGAAGTGAACTGTCTGCTGCTTGTCCCCCTTGATCGTTGGCAGCGACACGTAGTCGTGCAGGGGGAGGTGCTGCAGGTCCACATATGCCCTGACATGCGCATGGGTGTAGGTGTTGTATGTCCAGCGGCCCTCGTCGCACTGCACAATCCTAGCTAGGATTGCATTCAGCAACGCCTGTGCGACGTTCCACTCTGCCAGCAGCTGCTTGCAGAAGCTTTTCCGGGCAGCTTTCTCCTTTTCTGTCAGCCGGTACTTCAACGCAAAACTGCGCCGCCCGAGGTTGGGATCCTCCCTCATCATGGCGTTGTACAGCTGGTGGGGGGTGCAGTTGTATTTCTGCATGACACCCTTGACAGCATCAGACTCCACCGTCGCCTGCCGCACTGTGGTGAAGTAGGATATCAGGGTGATGGTGTGTCCTTTGCGGGTCTTTGTGTGCAGCCTTCCTGCCTTGATGGCTGTACTAGCTGTTAGGGCATCTTCTCTGCTGATAAGGACAGGGCGGCCTGTGCGGAGGTTGTCCTCGACGTCACCGTACTCCACAAAGTGGTCCCATCTGCCCTTCAATACAGGCTTGGGATCCTCTGCCAGCTTGTCACCACCAAGCTGCTTGCGCACCTTCTTATATAGTCTGCCGGCAAGGCCATAATCGACCTTGCCGTCGACGAGAGCCTGGGCGCAAGCCACGACGCATGACTTCCTGGTGGCCGGGGTGTGGCGGTTGTGACCGCTGTGCACAGGCTCCTCCTTAGCTGGTGCCCTGCGCGTGGTTGAAAACAGCAACAGGGTGCATTTGAAAGCACTGAAGCAGCAGTGCCCAATGGGCTGGGGCTAGGGTTCAAATGGGGTTTAATCAGGGGGGTGGTCACACATGTGAGACCTTCAGAAGGTTGGTTGACTTTCGCCGTTGGTGCAGCTGCTCGCCCGCAAGCTGTGCCAGGCTGCAGTGCTACCTGGGCAGATCTGATCGCACTCACTTGTCACTCGCTCTGCTGCGCTTGTTTTTGCCCATCTTGCTGCAGCGTTCCAGGCAGGCTGGTGTCGCGGACCTGCATAATCCGCAGCGGTGCGTGTACCAAAATGTGTGTTTTTGTGCATTGTGAGAGTCTATCTGGTGCAGCGGGGCCATAGACGCCTCAGCTGACTTCAGACTTGAGCAGATGCTAGTGATGTCTGGCGCGAAACTTCCAAAGGGCTTGCGTGCAGCTCTCGAAAGCAAAATGAATGACTTATGAATGCTTTAAGAGGACCTGTCAAGCACGTCACACTGGCACTGGCCTTATCGCGACAAGCCCGCCACACCTGGAAAGCTGGCAGTCTCTGCAGATTGCTTGCTGTTCCTGCTGTGGGCACCGGCTGCTCTCCAGACGCCTGCTGTTCGTTGAATGCTTGATTTACTACAAACTGACGTTGCTACAGAGGGTGATGTTGATGTAAGCGCGGACCATTGGCCTTTGAACAGGGGTGAAGTTGGCTTGGATGCTTCCAGGTTGCTTTCCTTGCGCAGCAAATGAACTCGTTTCGTACTCAATATTATAGCATTCGGCCTCGAGCATGCCTGGTTGCACAGCTGTGAAAGCACAGCTGCTAACAGTGCAATACCAGGCACAGTTGACATGACATAACTCCCAGTAGTGCCTGTCTCAAGCACAATGAGGTAAAGATGGGGCATCTAAGCTGCAAACTCTCAACACACATACCAGTTTATGTGACAGAATCAATGATTGGACAGCTGCTATGTGTGCTGCCTGCCCAACAGTACACCTGGGTGGGGGCCAGTGGCACTTCCAACACCCTCTCTCACACACAACCCTGATAACTACATTGATCAAACTTGCAACAACTACATTGAGGGCTGTGCTTTGAATAAACACAGGCTGCACTACATCTTGTTAGCTCAGCGGATGCACTGGCCACAGATCATGAAGACACTGATGCTCACCACAGCAGTGGCTGCAGCTGAACCCTAAACCCTATAGGTGGCATACCCTGGGAACACACACCCCATGCGCAGCCATGTGCAGGCTTGGACAGCAAACTGCTGCCATGCTGCTGCTGCATCTGCTGCATGCGCTGACGCCTTAGCGGTCGCCTGCATTCGGCCAGTCGCCGTTGCTGCCATGGTGCTGCTTGCCATCTGGATCTGTGAACCACTCATCCTCTCCGGATGCGATAATCCTCAACACAGTGGGCAGCTTGCGCATGTTGCGCTCCACCCCCCGGTGGTACAGCTCCCCCTTCTCAAACCTCTTAAACACACCCTTGAAGATGCGCCGCAGGGACTCACCCGAGAACACAACCCCATGGCAGCATTCATCAAACACCTTGTCTGTTGCTGCTCCCTTGACTGCACCAATGGAGTGCTCCACCAGCTGATCAATGTCTGAGCTGTGGGGGGGGAAGCGAAGGCGGCAGCCTTCAGGCAGGGTGATGGTGCCGTAGCGGGACTCGATGATCTTATCCGGGATGTTGGCCTGTATGCGGACGTTGTCCATCATGATGATGGGGTCCTCACCAGTCACATTCCTAAACTTCTCCACCATCTTGTACAGGTTGTCAGCTACCTCATCAGTAACAGTGCTTGCTGCGTCTGCTCCATCCTTCCTCTGCAGGTCACGGCATGGCGGAGCAACAGCACGGCAACAGCAAAGGGAGGGAGGCATTGATGAGGAAGGCCTTGGCAGCACATCAACTGGGGGGGATCAGGGTGAAGAAGCCACACAACAGAGCAGTGACGTGGGTGGACCGTGCTGGCAATGAGTATAAGTTGCTCAAGTCAGAGAAGAAGCAGCAGTTCATGTGGTGCACTACGGAGTGTCGGGACAAGGTGCAACACTTCAAGTTGTGCACCCCTGACGCTGTGCGCAAGCCTGTCGCACTCATGTGCTGCTTCTGCACTTATGAAAGTGGGGCATGGGAGGCTGCTGGCCGTCCTGTTATCCCCCCTGCAGAGTGGAAGTTCATGCAGCTAGTTGCGCAGCAGCAGCAGTCACAGGAGTGGTGTTGGCAGGTGCACTTGACCGATTGCCATGGTCGCATTGATTTCTACAACTGGAAGCGCGACGTGTATCTACAAGTTGACGATTCTTATCACTTCAGGGATGGTTGCAAGAATAAGGCATTTGAGCGTGATTTCAAGTGCAACAAGGTATGCTGCGAGCGCCGCCTGGCGCTCGTACGCGCGCATCATGCAGACCTCGCGGCACCAGATATTGTTATGGCAGCTGTTGAATATGCATCGCAGCATAAGGGTGTTGTTTTTACTGCCAGCTACGAGCTTTCTGGCAAGCCTCACATTGAGAAGCTGTGTGCTGGGGTGGGAGCAGCAGCAGCAACTGCTGCTGATGCCTTTGGAAACCAGCTGGTCAATTTGTAACTGTGCTCACCTGGTAGACAAAGGGCTCTTTGCCTTCTTGCCCAAGCTTGTTGAACCAGCGGAGGATGTGGGTGGTGCCTGTGGTGAGTTCATAGTACACCAAGCCGTTCTTGTCGCTGAAGCTGGGGTGTGCTGACACGCATATGAAGAAGTGAACTGTCTGCTGCTTGTCCCCCTTGATCGTTGGCAGCGACACGTAGTCGTGCAGGGGGAGGTGCTGCAGGTCCACATATGCCCTGACATGCGCATGGGTGTAGGTGTTGTATGTCCAGCGGCCCTCGTCGCACTGCACAATCCTAGCTAGGATTGCATTCAGCAACGCCTGTGCGACGTTCCACTCTGCCAGCAGCTGCTTGCAGAAGCTTTTCCGGGCAGCTTTCTCCTTTTCTGTCAGCCGGTACTTCAACGCAAAACTGCGCCGCCCGAGGTTGGGATCCTCCCTCATCATGGCGTTGTACAGCTGGTGGGGGGTGCAGTTGTATTTCTGCATGACACCCTTGACAGCATCAGACTCCACCGTCGCCTGCCGCACTGTGGTGAAGTAGGATATCAGGGTGATGGTGTGTCCTTTGCGGGTCTTTGTGTGCAGCCTTCCTGCCTTGATGGCTGTACTAGCTGTTAGGGCATCTTCTCTGCTGATAAGGACAGGGCGGCCTGTGCGGAGGTTGTCCTCGACGTCACCGTACTCCACAAAGTGGTCCCATCTGCCCTTCAATACAGGCTTGGGATCCTCTGCCAGCTTGTCACCACCAAGCTGCTTGCGCACCTTCTTATATAGTCTGCCGGCAAGGCCATAATCGACCTTGCCGTCGACGAGAGCCTGGGCGCAAGCCACGACGCATGACTTCCTGGTGGCCGGGGTGTGGCGGTTGTGACCGCTGTGCACAGGCTCCTCCTTAGCTGGTGCCCTGCGCGTGGTTGAAAACAGCAACAGGGTGCATTTGAAAGCACTGAAGCAGCAGTGCCCAATGGGCTGGGGCTAGGGTTCAAATGGGGTTTAATCAGGGGGGTGGTCACACATGTGAGACCTTCAGTTCGGCAGAAGTAAGCCAGGTGGAAGGTCACCGCTGCTGTCTTGGGTCGACAAGTGCAGAGAAATGCTTTTCCGTAACAAAGAATCCCTATGGGGCCCTGCTAGGGCGCAACTGGGCCCTTTTGCCCCATGGCAGTTCGGACGACATTATGGCCGTTGAATGAGAAAGTGAGGTTTGCGTTCAAAGCTCCAGAGCAGCTTACAGCTGGATAGAGCAATCAAGATTTGAATCCCAGGGGCATATGTGCCTGTGTGTTGCCTGATCAGCGCTGGGTTGTGAGCTGCTGCTGTTGCCTTGTTGTGAGACAGTTTGTTGGAGACTGAGACAGCCTGGCCTCGCTGCTGCTGTTGGCGTTCAAAAAGCTGCTTGAGAGTCAGCTCCCTGCTGGTGCGTGGGTGGGTGCACAAGCCATGCAGCTGCTGTTACAGCATGTTGTTGAGGCAGCAGCTGCTGGTCCCCTCCTGGCCATTTTCAGCTGACAGACCCCATTTTTCACATGCAGCTGCTGTGCAGACACTCAAGGCAAGCACTGCAGCTGCCTGTACGATCTGGTAGGTACTTGTTAGCCCTAGCCAGCTGTGTGTAGACCCCTCCCATCTGTCCCTGCATTTCAAGCCTGTGGTCCCAGTGACGGTCTGACTACTTGCTGCCAAAGCGACACTATGCTAATATGGTCCAAATCGCACCTGTCCGCCCAGTGGGGAGTCTCTAGTCGATTGAAAGCTGCTTGTCATTCCCGTTGACGCCTTGTTCCGGCTTGGCGTGACCAAAGCAGGCACACTCAGTTGGGTCAGAGCTGTTGAGAGTGTAGAGAGTCCCAGTCTCAGACGCACGCCCACCATTCTTGCTTCGAGCGTCAGAGGCCCACCTGACTTGGGCGCTGGGCCATGCGCTTTGACTGGGGCGATTGGGGGGTGGCAGATTGATTGACTCTGCTGGGTCCCCGTGCTGCCCGTGGCCCACCGCAGTAACGTCCGGTATCAACACAATCAGTATTGAACAGTCATACATCAGCACGGTGCCTGCAGCGGGCGCAGCAGCGATGCAGAGCCAGCAGCAGAGCTCTGGAGTAGGGAGCGATGACTCTGGCCAACTCCAGGGCCCACCAGCAGGTGTTGCGGCAGCCAAGGCAGCTCAGCTCACCAGCAAGTTCACGGGGGTCTGCTGGAACAAGAAGAATAAGCGCTGGCAGGCCTCCATCAACAGCGGGGGCAAGTACCTGTACCTGGGCTCCTTCACCAGCGAGGTTGAGGCAGCAAAGGTGTTTGATCAGGCCGCCATCCAGCTGCGTGGGCGTGACACCAAGCTCAACTTCCCGTTGGAAGACTATTTGGACGAAAATGGACAGGCAAGTGGCGTGGCATGTGCACAGCACACTTTGTCCAACAGTGGTGGTGGTTTGTTGTTGTGCTGTTGGGTGGGGGAGCGGATTGTGTGTGTGCAACGTGATATTCTGCACGGAAATCGTTTTGAAGAAGCTCAACAAACGTGCAGGCAGGCACATGCAGTGCATGCACCACCCAGTTGCATGTCAGACAGCAGTATACTTGCTGAGAGTGCTGCTTCCCACACCAGCGATAATTTTGGTTAATCCCTGATCGTACACCAACGTACAATAACGCAACAATCACGGCTTTTGAAGCAGCAGCCCCTCTTACAACTCCCCTGTAACTGTGCTGATGCTGCTGACTGCCCCTGCAGTTGGTCGCCAACGAGGCCTTGTCCTCAACCATCGCAGTCCATGAGCAGCTTGTGCTGACCCAAAAGATGGCGACAGCACAGGCCCTGGCCCTTGCAGGAGGATCCTTGAAGAAGCCCAGGGGTGGGGGCCCAGGCGGCGCAGGCACCATCGGTCGCAAGCTCGCTGCCAAGCGCGCAGCAGCAGGTGGCGTCGGCGACTCAATGCAGCTCAGCGGCGGGACCGGGGAGCACCTCGCAGCAGCAGCTGCTGCTGCAGCAGCCGCAGCAGCAGCTTCCGGCGGGTCGGGGGCCTTTGGGGGCACCCCTGGCGCCTATACCACCATGGGAATGGCAGCGGACGGCATGCCTGGTGCGCTGGATGGATACCTAGGTATGACCGACAGCAAGGGCGGGGTCAATTTTCAAATGCTGCAGCAGGCCGCGCAAGCAGCAGCTACGGATGCCGCGCGCATGACTGCACAGCAGCAGGCGAACCAGCAGGCGGCAGCACAGCAGCAGGCTTCTGGGCAGTATGCACAGCAGCAGATGCAGGGTATGTACGGGAAGGGCATGGATGGCGCGCAGCAGCAGTATGTCCTGAACGAGCTACTGGCGGGGCTCTCCAGCTCTGGCTTTCCTGCAGGAGGGCTCGGTCAGCACAGCATGCAGTCAGGGCAGCAGCAGTACCCCACCGCAGAGCTGCTGGCCAGCCTCGGCTACTCAGACCCGGCTGCTGCAGCAGCCATGATGTCTGGTTTAACCGGCGGTCAGGGCCAGCAGATGCAGGATGGGTACTACATGCAGGGGTTGAACGCGGCTGCGGGTGCAGGAGGCGGGTACATGCAGGACGCAGGAGGCCTGGGTGGAGGAGGGGACTTTGGGCCTCAGATGGGGGAGTATGCTGCACAGCAGGGCAGTGGGCTGGAGGAGAGGGGCTCGCATGCTGGAGGGCACACCCAAGTGAGGCGCTACTACTTGGCACACCAAGCTTAAATGGTTCCATGTAGGATAGTACTTGTACGATCTTTGCAGGATTGGTACTTGGTCCTTGCATGTATGCTACACATGTGCGCCCTATCCCCAACACAGGCGCGTCGCCATTGCTCAGCACATGAAGCGCCAGTGACGAATAAAGCAGTAAGATATTATCTGATCCTTGCATGCATGCTACACATGTACGCCCGACACCAGCGCACCCAGGCATCCCTGCGCTGGGTCATTGGCTGGGTCTGTATGTAGAGGCTGAACTACTGTTTCTGCGCTCTCTCCCTCGCCCAGTATCCTGAAACACGGCATGGCCACTTTCCAGGGTGTGTGGAGCACGTCGTGCACACTGGAGCTGTGGATGGGCAAGAGCTTTTGCTTGGGGTTGTCCCCCTGCCATAGGACCTCATGACTGCCTGTCTGGGTGCCCCATTCTGCGTCGTGCGCCTCTCCTCTCCGCCTGTGTCCTGCGCCGGCCCTTTTGCATGCGCTGATAATGCATATCGTGCATGCAGTGTCAGTATGCTGCTGCCTGCCTACCCGCCTCATCAGTTGCCCGCCGTCCTTTTCCTGCACTGTTTCCCTCCTGCCGTAGCCCTTGGGTCCTGCATCCGGCAAGGGCACAGCACCTGCTGTATCCAGCGGGGGTGGAATGCCGATGGAAACCACCCACCCAGGAGCCAGCCAGCAGGGCTGGCAGTCCACGGGGCAGCAGCAGCAGCCGCCGCAGCCGCAGCAGCAGTCGCCGCCGCAGCAGCAGCGCAGTGCGATTAAGCTGAGGGCATTGCAGCAGGCTGTGCCGGCTGGAGGGGTGGTTGAGCTGTTGGTGCCGAGTGCTGGAGGGGTCACGGGGGTGGTCTACACTCTTGCATCTGCCACAGGCGGCCAGGTGAGCAGGTGCAGGGATCCCACACGCATGCATGTGCTACATGTGCGCTCTATGCCAACACAGGTAGATGTGTGCGCACGCACATGCACATGCACACGCACACATGCCCGCACGTGCAGCTCACATGCTTGATGTATGCTTGGGCCTTGTACATCGTCCGCCTGAGGTGTTGAATCCAAGCTAATATTTGCAGTCACAAGCGCACACACATGTTTATGTACCCTCTATGTATGTAACACAATTGCGCACCTATGCACGCACGCTTGCGCATTGCGCGCACACGTGCGCACCCCATATGCATGCTGTGTGCGCTGCACTCCCATCTTGCTTGGTGTCCTGCGTGCGAACACCGACAGCAAATTTCATCTTTGTGCCTCCGCCTGCCTGTCAACCTCACCATGTATGTGTCTGTGCGTTGCCTGCCTGCGTGCCTCTGCTACCTGCCTGCCTGCCTGCGTCTGCTGTCTGCCTGCCTGCCTGCCCGCCCGCCTGCCCGCCCCCAGACTGCCTGGTGTGCCGCGCTGTGGGACGGCGCCAACTGGACGGCAGGGGGCAGCTACAACAACCAGGAAGATGCACTGTCAGCTGTAGACTTTGTCATCAGTGTGCGCAGCCAAATGGAGCCCGCTCCTGCTGCTGCTGCTGCCGACGGCCGGCCTCAGCAGCAGCAGCAGCCTGCAGCAGCAGCCGTGCAAGCCGGACCGTCGGATCTGCAGCAGCAGATGGGACGGGCGCAGCAGCAGCAGCAGCGGCACAGCTGGGCGGCCTCAGGCTACCCGCAACAGCAGCAGCAGCAGGTCCCAATGCAGCAGCAGCAGATGCAGTGGCAGCAGCAGCAGCAGGGAGGTGACAGCCGCCAGGCGTACACCAGCCAGGATAAGCAGTGGCAGCAGTGGCAGCAGGAGCAGCAGGCGCAAAACCTGCTGCAGCAGCTGCTACCGGCGAGCTATGGGGGTGCTGGGGGCAGCCAGCAGTACTATCCTAGTGCCCCAGGGGGTAATCTCAACCCCGAGGTGTCTGGCGGGGGCGGAGGGATGCGATCCGGGGATGGGGGCACCCCGGCGGGGCGCAGGTCTTCCAGCGCTGCCGGTCCCGCTGCTTCTGGTGGCTACCAGCAGCGGTACGGCCAGCAGCAGCAGCAGCAACCTTCGCAGCAGCAGCAGCAGCAGCAGCAGTCTGCGTCCAAGGGTGGGCCAGCAGCTGGTGGACTGCAGGGCTTTGGCGCCCAGGGTCAGGGGAGTGCAGGGGAGCTGCCTATGAGAGACAGTTTGGATCAGCTAGCAGCAGCAGCGACGGAGCTGCTAGAGCAGCAGCAGGACAAGTGGCGCACGCCGCTGGGCCGCGGGGCGCAGCAGCAGCTACTGTCTCTGCAGCAGCACCTTATGACCAGCCAGCAGCGCGTGCAGGGGTCTGGTCCTCCCAGCGGCGCAGCAGCAGCAGCAGCGTCCGGGCCGCCGAGCAGCAGCCGCGGGAGCGGCGGCAGCGCAGCCGGGCAGTACAGTACGCAGCAGCAGCAGTCTGGTGCGTCGGGTGGGCTTACTGCGGCTGGCCTGAATGCCCAAGCTGAACAGAGCTTGAAGCTACTTGATAGCATACGCATGCTTGGCAGTCTGGGTGCGCTCCCTTCAGGCATGCTGAACAGCCTGGGGCCCTCGGGCCTTGGCTCTGTTGAATGGATCCTACAGATGCTCAATAGCACACAGGTGCCTCCACAGTCCTCACAGCCTCAGCAGCAGCAGCAGGCTGCGGAGGCTGGGGGTGCACCGGCAGCAGGGCAGCAGCCGACTGGCGGGGCCCCGGCTGGCGGCTTCCAGCAGCAGCAGCGCGGACAACAACAGCAGCAGCAGCAGCAGGCCGCTGCTGCAGGGAGGAAGGCGCCTCTGAAGCAGGAAGGGCAACAAGTGCAGCCAGCGAGCAGCACACCACCACCAGCAGCACCAGCTGCTGCTGCGGCAGTGAGGGTAAACACAGGGGACATGCCTCCGCCTGACAGGCCACACTCCGCTGCCAGGGCTGCTAAAGACTCGTCCTCTCAGCAGCAGCAGCAGCAGCAGGCGGGTACACCCCCCCGGCCCCAGAAGACACCCCCACCACCCCCGCCGCAGCAGCAGCAGCAGCCGGACCCCCCTGCCGCTGCTGCTGCTGACGACATGAGCGTGTTTGCCAGCTCTCAGGGCCTCGCAGCCGCGCTGGCAGCAGCAGCGGCTGCTGCCACGGGCTCGAGCCCTCCTGACACACCAGGAGGGGGCCCTGGGATGCACCCGGTGGGGGCGCAGGGCGCCTCTAACTCGGGCGCTAACACTGGCGGCACTGGAAACAGTAGCTCGACAGGTATGTGGCCTGCTGCGACCTTTCTTTCCGGCGGTTTGTTTGCAGCGTAGCTGCTTGTTCCCCGTGTAACAATTCCTCCCTTTTGTCTTTTTCTTCGTTTTTCCCCCAGGTACTACAGAGTCCGGTAGCGGCTTTGCGAAGTTCCTGGTGGATCTGCTCTCCCTCAAGCAGAGCAACTCTGCAAACGCGAGCGGGGCGCTGCCAGGCTTGGAGGCGGCCGCTGCTGCTGCTGCGGCAGCTGGGGACCCGAACGACCCCAGCCAGGGGACGTCTCTTGCTGGGTCTCTAGCAGCTGTGCAGTCGTACCTGTCAAACATCAGCAAACATAGGGAGCGCGTCGGGGAGCAGCATGCGGCAAGGTCCCTCAAATCCCAGCAGCAGCAGAAGGCGCAGCAGCAGCAGCAGAAGCACAGCACTGACGGCGGCCCGTCAGGCCTGCTGCAGGGGGGTGGGGGAAGGGTTGGTGTACCATCGCCCCACGGGACCAAGCGCAGCAGCAGCTCGCACCCGGGGGCGGGACCGGCAGTGCCCCCCGCACCGCCCAGCAGCAGCGCGGGGGTGCGCCAGGGGTTAGGGGCGCCTCTGAGGGCGGCGGCCCTACTGCTGCTGCTGCCGGGGTGGAGGGGGTGTAGACGGCAGCAGCAGCTATGGGCAGCTGTTGCAGGAGGCTGAGGAGCAGTCCAGGGCTGCCAAGCGGCGGCGCGTGTCAGCAAGCAGCGGCCCTGGAAGTCCCCAGGACGGCGGCGGTACCGGCGGGCTGCTGTGTAGTGGACCCTCGCAGGGAGGGTCTACCGACCTTATGCAGCAGCAGGTGCTGCAGACGCTGTCGGTGCAGAGTGTGGATGGCGGGAATGAGATGATGTCGCTCGTGCCAAGGGACTCTCGCACCAGCACTGACAGTCAGGTGCGGCTGCAGCAGGCGGCTGGCAGCGTTGCCGGATGCGGTTTGATGGAGCCGCCGGCTCTACAGGGTCCGGGGGTGGGGGGTGCTGGTGCAGGCGGTGCAGGGGCTGCTGCTACAGGCCGGGGCGGTGGCGGACAGGCGGCGTCAGGGACACCTGTGAAGGGTGGTGTCGTGCACAAGCGGGCGTCTGCTTAGTGTGCGGTGCTGCAGGAGCAGGAGCGCGGGGGTGGGTGGGGGCTAGACTGGCTGTGCTGGGGCTCCCTGCCCTTTCGGAGCTTTATGCCTGATGATGCAGATGTTTCATCACTGTGTTGGGTGGTGGCAGCTTGGCTGGCAACAGCTCCTTACAATGGCCAGCCAGCCAGCCAGTGGGGTAAGGGAGGGGTGTGTGTCTGTACTTTGGGCGAGGATCCACTGTGACTGGCACTATTACATGGTTCAGGCCGTGCCTGACCACTGGTGGGGAGCCAACGAGGCTCATGGGGTTTTGTTTACGGCTTACCTGAGCCCCTCTCCCTGGTATGCGCACTGCCCCACATGTGGTATGATTGTCGTGTTGGGTGCAGTGCCAATTGGGTGTGTCTCTTGCGGTGCCTCTTGCAAAGCTGTGCTGCAGGGCGCTGTGTGCAGGGCCTTCGCTATCCAAGGCAGCGAGGGTCTTGCAGAGGGCTGGGATATCGACAGCTGCACATCGTCAGAGCGGGTGCTGAGCACATGATGGGCTCGTCTGGCTTGGTTTAGGGTTTAGGTTTCTGACCTGATCAGCTGTGCTGTGTGTGAAACAGCAGCTGGTGACGATGGTTGACTGCCTTGTATGAAGGTTGGTGGAGCTATCTAGTAAGTCCAGTGTGCAGTGCAGCAGGGTGTGTGGGGGGGAGGGGAGTTGAGCCCGGGCCCCACTGGAACCGGGGGTGCACCGGCAGTTTGGAGGCTTGTTGGACTGGTCGGCCTGACGCGATGCAGGGCGCAATGCAGGACATGTGTGCTGATGTGTTGGGCATGAGCCCATTCAGCTGTCACTGCGCAGCCTTGGCGCTAACGCTTGGGATATGGTTGTGCTGGACTTGGGATACGGTTGGCTCGCTGCTGTTTGTTTGACATATTGGTGACAGTGCTGTGGCAGGGCCGGCAGCCTATGCACGGCCTGCAGGGTTGTCGTATTCAAGTGGAGACCTGCAGTTTAGCAGGTGTGCTTCGACTTGGTCGGTGGCCTGTTGAGTTTGGCTGTTGCACCACTGGGCTTTGTTATGTGCGTGTACTGCCTACTTTTCATGTGGCTTGCTGTGTGGCTATGCCTTGCGTTCTTGTTTGTTCTGTGATGACTGCTCTCTGAGGGAGCAAGTGCTTGCTGCAAAGTTCATTCCTGTGTTCTTAGGTTCGCTGCGAAGTTCATGCCTGTATGCTGCCACCTGTGTGCACGGGTGTGTCACCTTACCTTATCCGTGCGCCATGTGATGAAGCATGTTTGCGCGGACATGATGAATTGCGCTTGTGCGTGTGTATGTGCGCACCTTCCAGGCGATTGAGTTCACAGCTGCGAGCTGGCAGCTAGATGATACTGCTGCACTGCAGCTACTTGCCGCCTTTTTGTGTGCTGGGACAACAGCACTGCGGCCAACGCACCTGGCCGACATGTTGGGATTTCGCCACGGCAGACTTGCACAACATCAGGTACAGCCCAATCCCCAGTTGCCGCCGTGAAGTGAGGGTCCAAGGTTTAGGTAAAGGCAATTGGTTTGGCACTGGGTAGCTTGCTGGTACACCTTGTCTGTTGCCCACTTGAGTGGGCACCTAGTGCGCTGTTGGTCTATTGGTGTCTGCAACGAAAAGGCAGGGGCATCACAAGTTGTGTGTGCGTTGCCGGTAGGGACCTTCCATGCGGTGTGGGCTACTAGTGGCGGCTTCTTGCCAGTAGAGCAGCATCTGCACAGCGCAGGTGCTAGCCTTTGTGACCTAGTGGGTTGGGTACGTGCCAAAGCGTGCTCCGTTCATCCAGCAGCGCTGTGTGGTGTGCCTATGGCAACAATATCTAGCGGTGCTGTGTGTAGTGGTGAATGTTGTTTCAACCTGTGTCATGTTGCAAGAGGCAGGGGGGGCAGGGCTGCCGTGGGCTGCACGTATGTTGGCAGAACTCACAGCGTTGTTACACACTGTGTGTGGTTGGCCTCAACTTGCCATGGCAGAAACACCTGGACCTGTTTTGCTTGAGGGGGCTGGCGTACAGCACTGGGGTCAGCTACCAGCCTGCCATGCTGTGTGTCTAAGGCTGCCTACACCACACCTTTGGGGGCGAGTGTTTACTTGGAGCAAGGGCTTTCATCGCACCAAGGGGGAGGCATGGCGAGTGTCTTGTGTTTTTGTTTGTACAAACAGCGCTTGCTCGGGCGACGTATCGTATTAAGACTGTTTCTTCTGGTGGCAGTGGTCAATAACCTCCCCCCCCCCCCCCCCCAAAAAAAAATTAACCCGACAGGCGGTGCTTTGTTGCCCAGTGCTGGTGCCGTTGACTACCCTGGTGCTGACACTGACACCATGGCCTGGGGTGAATCAGAGCTGGGCCTGACCGCTGCTTGTGTGTTGCCTTGCTCCTCCTCGTGTGTTATTGTGAGGGCAGGTGATTCACCTTGTTCCTCCTGGTGTTGACTGCGAGGACAGATGCATGCAGCATCGGTGGTGTTGTTGTGGGTGGGGCCCGTGCAGTTGATGTGACTGTGTGGTTGGCATTTCGAGGCAGGGAGCTGCTGCCGTTAACACTGTTAAGGCCCTTGTACTGCTGGCACTACATATTTGCCTCGTGGCTGCTGTTGAGTGCCGGTCGCTTGGCTTCTGCCGTTTGATGGCCTGAGCGCAGCGTTCTGCCAGGTTGGCGTGGGGTTGAAAGGTGCACTGTGGCTCTCTGTGCGCGCCCTCGGCTTACAGGCGTCAAGACTGTTTTACGCAGCCCTGCTTGCAGTTGGTGCTGCATGTGTGCAGGGTTGTGGCGTCACTGCTTTTTTTGTCAGTGCTGGCTGCGTTTAAGCACAATCTAATCTGCTAGTACGTAACCTGGCTGTTACATTTGGGCCTCATTGTCTCTATTTTACGTTGGTTTTCAGTCTCGTCAAGAGTATGTATTGGTCTGGCGGGCATGGCACTGCGTATGGCTGCACTGCCCGGGCCCACTTCATTGTGTGCTGAGTCTTTATTGGTGCTTGGATGTACTACATGTCCTGAGGAAGTCTGTCTGCCGGCCGTTCCAGGACATTGGCTCGTGTTTTTGCTAGTTTGTGGCTGCACTGACCGCTGGTCTCTGTTGCTCCCTTCTTGAGGTGCAGGCGCACCCAAGTAAGGATACAGTTTGCTGTGTTGGACCGGCTGTTGTGCTGATGTTTTTGAGTGTCCCCAGCTGCTCTGGCTTGTGCGCCCGGCCTCAAAACTTGGTGCTTGCCCGGCTGCTGTCATTCGCACCTGGGTGGACCCCAACTTGCGCACCTGGGTGGACCCCAACTTGCACAGGTTTACTCCACTTGGCACTTGATATGGTACGTCTGGACATACACAGTGTTGGTTGCCAGGTCTCTGGGGTTTGGCGTGCCACAGCCGCCGCACAGAGTGTCTGTACATGTGCCATATCCCTACAAAGCTGTGCCACTTTGTGTGTGTGCCCAGCACATGTCGTGGCCAGCGTGAGCTGCAGCCCTGTGGGTTAAGCATTTCCAGTACACCTGGTTCTCACCGTGCTGGTTCGCAAGGGGCCTGGAGCGATTGTGGTCGAGCTCACTCCGTCGGCGCGTCGCGGCAGTTGCAATTGCGTTCTCGCATCTTGCATAACTGTGTGTATACATTGACACACCGGTGGCATTACACAGCGAGGGCCCTGGCATTACCCCCGGGGCCTTGTGGCACGTTTGGGTGGTTTCAGTGATGCCGAGGGGGAGGGAATGTCTTATCCCATGCCATAACGTGCAACAAGCACAGCTGGTTGGCTGGGTTATACTGCTACTGTTGCTGTTACATGGTTCAGGCCGTGCCTGAACACCTCGTGCCAGCGAGGGGTGACACACCACAAGAAGCACGTTGGCACTGCGGTATTGTTTGCTTGCAACAGATGCCACCACCCCCTTGCTGGTTTTGTCGCTGATGTTTTACCTCTCTCCATGTTGTGCTTGTGGGGGCAAGTGAGCTGACAGGGTGTGCCTGGTTCCATAGGTGGGTTGGCTTGCATGTGGTGTCCCTGGGCGATTTGTCCCAGCTGGCGCGCGCAATGTTGTAGGCGCGAGGGGTAATCACATGTGTGTATGTGTCTTTGTGGATTGACCGGGGGCATTGCTTGCAGGTGGCTCCCTGGGATGCACGTGGCCCTTGAAGCACGTTGTTGCAGTTGTGGCGTGTGCGTCAGGCCTGGCAGGGATGTGTTGAGAGTTGGGTGGTGACTGCTTTGGGGTATGGAGGAGGTGTTATGGGCAGCAGAGGGGAGGATGGGCGTTATTTGGTTGTTGGTGTTGGGACTGACAGCAGGTTGGCAGGCCCGTGACTTGGTGGGCCTGAGTGCGCTGTGCTGTGCTGTGGTGTGCTGCTTCTAGGGCCTGGGGTCGCGTAGGTTTTGGCTCCCGTAGGTTTTCTAGTGCAGTCGATGGCCGCACTTGTTATTGACACATGGACTGTCCGTGCCCAGTAGGCCGTGACGTGGTGATGCCTGAGGGGGGATTTGTGCATGTCCTCGTGCATGTGCACCTTAGCTTGCTTGCTTCAGCGCAACCACTCGAGACCTTGGCTTGGGCGTGGCGCTTGTTATGTGGGTTCTCTGCATTGCTTGGCCCTGCCTGTACGATAAGTTAGTGCATGGCAGGAGCCGCTTTGTGTTGGGGTGGGATGCGTTTTTGAAGTCGGTTGATGGCAAGAAGGAAGAAGGTGGAACAGGTTGAGGATGGACCGATGTGTCACTACACTGACTCTGAACCCAAGTACTAGAGTTGAAAGGTATGCACCATGCGTGGCCCTTGTTCGTTGTGGCCTTGATGCATGCTTGTGGGCAGTTTCCCTGCTTGGAGTTGTGCAGGGACCAAGTTTGTGCACTGTGTGCTGTTGTGTGGATCCTGAGTATGGCGCTTGAGGACTGGGCAAGGCTTCATATGCCCAAGCACCATACTTTCGTGCTGGCAACATCATATAGCAGTGCTGATATTGCCTACTATTACCTAGTAGGTTCAGGTATGGCATTGTGTTGTTAGTACGGGATGGTGGCGGCGTGTGTTCCGGCACACAGCTGCAGGGACTGATGAGCCTCAGCTCTTGTCTTGCTTGGTTGGCCAGCATGCTTCTGCAACGTACGACTTGCAACGACGCTTGCAAGTGTTTACCAGCTTGCGTCTGTGTGTTCTAAGTAGCAGTTGCCAATCTGGGCTGTGCAGTGGCAACTGGCAGCAGGAGCATGCACAACGAACAACAGGTGGTGGTGCCATTGAGAAAGGTCAATCTCTTTGTCATTGCAGCGTGTGCTGCTATATCATATAGTCTATATGCATGCTATGGTAACCATGATTCCAAGGGCTGTATAGTGCGGGAAAGCATCCATGTGCATGCCACCTGCACCGGTAGCCTGGTGTCACGTCATATAGTGGTTACACACAGCCGCTTGCTGGTGGTCCTGGCTCATAATTCGACAAGCACTGTGTGGGCTGCGTGTAGCAATACAGCAGGGGACAGGACTTGTGCGAGATGTGCTTCTCTTTGGGGCATCAGCGGCAGAATGGAGCTGACTGACCAGAAGGCAAAATCTGAGTGCAAGACGCGACACTCATTAGCAGTGCAAACCATACATTTCTGTGCACAATTCGACCTCAGTGTACACGACACAATCGGCCACATGCCTTTAGCTCCACCCTCCTGCCGAAGGATGCCATGTGCCACAAACACAGCTCACTTGCCACTGAGCACCAGTGCCCTGAACGTGGTCCATGCAGGTGCCCATGGCCATGGCATGAACCAACATACACGGTGGTCCTTCAGCACCGCCGTGTTGGGCGGCACCCGACAGCAATCGCGGAGCCCGCTGTAGAGGCAGCTGACTGGACGCTGACGTGGACATCATGACAGCTCAGCACACAATTTCAAGTGCACTCACCACGCATACTGCTTCATCTGCCTTGGCCACATGCATGCAGTACTTGTCTGCCTCACTATAAATGGCCACAGTCCGGATGCCCAGGCGCCGTGCTGTGCGTATGACTCTGCAAGCTATCTCGCCACGATTTGCTATCAAGAGCTTGTCTATCCGGGCGCCCTTGGTGTTCAGGATGCTCGTAACTGTTCTTCTGCTGTCCCATTGTGGTGCTGGTTGATGTAAAGGTTGCTGGGGCTGCTGCTGTTTGGAAAGAAGGCAGGGCAAGACTGTCCCTGTCAGCAGGTGCTGTGCTACTGCAGGCAGCGAAACGAGGGCTTGCCTCAACAGCCACGACTGCTGTCCTACCAACATGATGTCATTGTAAATGCGGTGTCGAGATGGGTCTTTGGTCCCTGCAGTGAAGCAAGGGGATTCGAAAGGCAGTTGCAGATCGCAATAACTGCCGCGGTGCCTTCACAATGACGGCCACATTGACGTCACCAGCAATGACAGCCACAATGACAGCCACAATGACAGCCACAATGACAGCCACAATGACGTCACCAGCAGTGCCTGCTCAACCACTCAGGGGAGAGGGCGGCAGACCAGGCCTATCACCAATGCCAGTGCAACAGCAGTACTCACATACATGTGCGCAGGAGGCACACATGTGGTGGGCAGGAGGCGGCAGCGGGGTTGCTGTTGCTGGCGCTATCAAAGCTCACGCTGCTGTTGCTGGCGCTGTTGAAGCACGAGCACAGTGTCCTGCATGCCGCACATTGCGCGTGCTGACAAGCAACACGTGTGCTGACTGCACACTGTACATGGCTGACTGCACCCCCAGTTGCTGCATGCTGGCAGCTTCCTGCTCTCGTGCGCTGTGCTGTGTTGTTGTGGAGGAGACATGGAACTGCCTTTGAAGGGGATATGGAACTGTCACTGCAGCGCGCTGTCTCTGTGCCGTCATCCCCTCCATCCTGTGTACTTTGCCAAACCTGGAGGTACTCTCTAGCCAAATTGACTGTACTGACTGTGCGCAGGTGACGGGGTATCCAATCTACAGACGATGGGTGCTGCACAGAGGAGGATAGTATTCTGCTCTCACGCGCTGTGCTGGGCTTTGCCGTGATGTGCGCTGTTACGGGGACATTCATCAGCATATGCTGGTGCTGCGCAGAGCTGGGGATGCTGCGCGCTGTGCTTTCGCATGGTCACTGGTGAGTGTGGTCACATAATAGTCCAACGTGCTGCTGTTGTCAACGTGCATGCAACCAGCTGCTGCTGCATGTGTCCTGATTGTATTGTGCAGGTCAGGTTCGAGATTTCAGTGCAACTTACGTCGGACGGTTCGTCAATTTGAGGTGTGCAATGCTTTGATGCGCTGCACTGTGCTGTGCTGTTCTGTGATATCGCATGTATGTGTTGTGCTGTGCTGTGGTGCATCGTACATCGCAGCAGCAAAGCGCAGAACGCAGAGTGCAGGACAGGGCGGTTCAGCACAGCATAACACAGCACAGCAAGGGACATGGTGCAGCACCCCAGCACAGGAAGCAGCTCACGTGCCCACGAAGCAACAGCAGTCTGGAAGGACAAGCATGTGACATCAACAACAGCACCCTCACATGCACCCGCTGCTGTAGCCGCATGCCTATCATATGGATCCATGACAGTTGTGTGATATGCAGGCTTTTTTTCTGTTGCACAATTGCCTCCCGGGATGAGTCACAACTGTTTTTTTAAACATTTACAGTTAGTAACGACGTCAGGATTTTGACTTGAATTGGTGCCCAGCTGTCAAACGTGTGCAGTGCGTCAGTAAGTCAGTGTGATTGGAAGCAAGCTTTGGCATTCTTGGTTTCGCACCTCGACGCACGTCGGTCTTCCTACTGTCCACTGTGTATCATGCTACTGTTGCTGAATAGCTGAATAGCTGAAACGCACAAGGAACTACTCGACGATGATGCCTGATCTGGACTATGTGCGCATGCGGCTTGGACAGACTGGGAACACGAGAGCAGCAGTGCTGTTCCTCCTGTTGTTGTTGTGCGTCGCCCCAGGTGCGCCTGGGCTCCTTTCTTTCGCCTCGAAAGTGCTATCGGTATGACAGCATAAGCAATCGTCACCACAGGGAAGGAAATCAAGATCGGCCAATGCTTCCCGCGCAATCTACAGTTGCTGGCCCTGCCATGCTGTCATGCATGGGCCTCTTTGGTGGCCACAGCCGCGAGCACACCACTCCTGGTACTGATCCATGTTGCTGTTGTTTGCATGTGGTCCTGCAGGTGCAACAAGGACCGTTGCAAGTCAAGCCGTGTCTACCGTGCTGGCTCCTGTCGGCAAGGTTCCCATCATGTGTCAAACCCCCGGCCGATCACCCCGCACACCTCAGATCAACGGCGCCCACCTGGTCAATCAGACCGCTTCTTCGCAGGCCCTCTCCTGCTGGCAGCATCGGGACACAGGTGAGGATGCAGGACCTCTGGGTGTCAGTTTTGAGTGCGGCAGGCATCAGAGCATGCTGGTGCGGGTGTGGTTGCAGTTTTGTGTGCGTGTCAGCCACGCATGCATGTGTGTGTGTGTGTCTGCAGTTCTTGTGTTGTTTTGCATGGAAATACGGCAAGCTGCTGTTTGCCTGAACCAGGGGTGGTTTGCCTGAACCAGGCATGCATCCTGTGCATTGAGTGCATCTCCCATCCTGCGCTGCCATGCTGCCCATGCAGGACATCGGCGTGGCACGACTGCTGCCTGTGACAACAACAGAACACCCAAACAGGTAGGAAAGGGGTTCCATGGGTGTCCATCCTGCACCAAGATTGTTCAACGGGACTACTCGGACCGGCGAGGCACTCTGTGTCGACAGCCGCGCGAGGGTATGCACCCGTTGAACATGTGGAGCAAGAGCCGACTCCTGGCGACGCCATCAGACCCCAGGGCTGTGCACTCTGGGCTTGGGCAGTGCCAGTGCCCATGTGCATGGGGAGATGGGTGTGAGCACACACGATGGATGGCAACATAGACAGCATTGTCCGCTTGCCCAAGACCCTAGCACACATCGCTTGGTTGTGGTTTGTGTGATGTGTGCAGGGACAACGCCAAGCCGTGTCTACCGTGCTGGCTCCTGTCGGCAAGGTTCCCATCATGTGTCAAACCCCCGGCCGATCACCCCGCACACCTCAGATCAACGGCGCCCACCTGGTCAATCAGACCGCTTCTTCGCAGGCCCTCTCCTGCTGGCAGCATCGGGACACAGGTGAGGATGCAGGACCGCTGGGATCCCGACAGACTGACGGCCAGTAGGTGCAGAGGACGGCATGCGCACCATCTGCACTGGCTCTTGTGCTGTGCTGGCCCAGCACAGCAGGCTGCTGTTCAGTGGCACTGCCTGCATGCACTGACATTGCACACCATTGGCTTTTTTTGTGGCCACAGCCGCGAGCACACCACTCCTGGCACTGATCCATGTTGCTGTTGTTTGCATGTGGTCCTGCAGGTGCAACAAGGACCGACGCAAGTCAAGCCGTGTCTACCGTGCTGGCTCCTGTCGGCAAGGTTCCCATCATGTGTCAAACCCCCGGCCGATCACCCCGCACACCTCAGATCAACGGCGCCCACCTGGTCAATCAGACCGCTTCTTCGCAGGCCCTCTCCTGCTGGCAGCATCGGGACACAGGTGAGGATGCAGGACCGCTGGGATCCCGACAGACTGACGGCCAGTAGGTGCAGAGGACGGCATGCGCACCATCTGCACTGGCTCTTGTGCTGTGCTGGCCCAGCACAGCAGGCTGCTGTTCAGTGGCACTGCCTGCATGCACTGACATTGCACACCATTGGCTTTTTTTGTGGCCACAGCCGCGAGCACACCACTCCTGGCACTGATCCATGTTGCTGTTGTTTGCATGTGGTCCTGCAGGTGCAACAAGGACCGACGCAAGTCAAGCCGTGTCTACCGTGCTGGCTCCTGTCGGCAAGGTTCCCATCATGTGTCAAACCCCCGGCCGATCACCCCGCACACCTCAGATCAACGGCGCCCACCTGGTCAATCAGACCGCTTCTTCGCAGGCCCTCTCCTGCTGGCAGCATCGGGACACAGGTGAGGATGCAGGACCTCTGGGTGTCAGTTTTGAGTGCGGCAGGCATCAGAGCATGCTGGTGCGGGTGTGGTTGCAGTTTTGTGTGCGTGTCAGCCACGCATGCATGTGTGTGTGTGTGTCTGCAGTTCTTGTGTTGTTTTGCATGGAAATACGGCAAGCTGCTGTTTGCCTGAACCAGGGGTGGTTTGCCTGAACCAGGCATGCATCCTGTGCATTGAGTGCATCTCCCATCCTGCGCTGCCATGCTGCCCATGCAAGACATCGGCGTGGCACGACTGCTGCCTGTGACAACAACAGAACACCCAAACAGGTAGGAAAGGGGTTCCATGGGTGTCCATCCTGCACCAAGATTGTTCAACGGGACTACTCGGACCGGCGAGGCACTCTGTGTCGACAGCCGCGCGAGGGTATGCACCCGTTGAACATGTGGAGCAAGAGCCGACTCCTGGCGACGCCATCAGACCCCAGGGCTGTGCACTCTGGGCTTGGGCAGTGCCAGTGCCCATGTGCATGGGGAGATGGGTGTGAGCACACACGATGGATGGCAACATAGACAGCATTGTCCGCTTGCCCAAGACCCTAGCACACATCGCTTGGTTGTGGTTTGTGTGATGTGTGCAGGGACAACGCCAAGCCGTGTCTACCGTGCTGGCTCCTGTCGGCAAGGTTCCCATCATGTGTCAAACCCCCGGCCGATCACCCCGCACACCTCAGATCAACGGCGCCCACCTGGTCAATCAGACCGCTTCTTCGCAGGCCCTCTCCTGCTGGCAGCATCGGGACACAGGTGAGGATGCAGGACCGCTGGGATCCCGACAGACTGACGGCCAGTAGGTGCAGAGGACGGCATGCGCACCATCTGCACTGGCTCTTGTGCTGTGCTGGCCCAGCACAGCAGGCTGCTGTTCAGTGGCACTGCCTGCATGCACTGACATTGCACACCATTGGCTTTTTTTGTGGCCACAGCCGCGAGCACACCACTCCTGGCACTGATCCATGTTGCTGTTGTTTGCATGTGGTCCTGCAGGTGCAACAAGGACCGACGCAAGTCAAGCCGTGTCTACCGTGCTGGCTCCTGTCGGCAAGGTTCCCATCATGTGTCAAACCCCCGGCCGATCACCCCGCACACCTCAGATCAACGGCGCCCACCTGGTCAATCAGACCGCTTCTTCGCAGGCCCTCTCCTGCTGGCAGCATCGGGACACAGGTGAGGATGCAGGACCGCTGGGATCCCGACAGACTGACGGCCAGTAGGTGCAGAGGACGGCATGCGCACCATCTGCACTGGCTCTTGTGCTGTGCTGGCCCAGCACAGCAGGCTGCTGTTCAGTGGCACTGCCTGCATGCACTGACATTGCACACCATTGGCTTTTTTTGTGGCCACAGCCGCGAGCACACCACTCCTGGCACTGATCCATGTTGCTGTTGTTTGCATGTGGTCCTGCAGGTGCAACAAGGACCGACGCAAGTCAAGCCGTGTCTACCGTGCTGGCTCCTGTCGGCAAGGTTCCCATCATGTGTCAAACCCCCGGCCGATCACCCCGCACACCTCAGATCAACGGCGCCCACCTGGTCAATCAGACCGCTTCTTCGCAGGCCCTCTCCTGCTGGCAGCATCGGGACACAGGTGAGGATGCAGGACCTCTGGGTGTCAGTTTTGAGTGCGGCAGGCATCAGAGCATGCTGGTGCGGGTGTGGTTGCAGTTTTGTGTGCGTGTCAGCCACGCATGCATGTGTGTGTGTGTGTCTGCAGTTCTTGTGTTGTTTTGCATGGAAATACGGCAAGCTGCTGTTTGCCTGAACCAGGGGTGGTTTGCCTGAACCAGGCATGCATCCTGTGCATTGAGTGCATCTCCCATCCTGCGCTGCCATGCTGCCCATGCAGGACATCGGCGTGGCACGACTGCTGCCTGTGACAACAACAGAACACCCAAACAGGTAGGAAAGGGGTTCCATGGGTGTCCATCCTGCACCAAGATTGTTCAACGGGACTACTCGGACCGGCGAGGCACTCTGTGTCGACAGCCGCGCGAGGGTATGCACCCGTTGAACATGTGGAGCAAGAGCCGACTCCTGGCGACGCCATCAGACCCCAGGGCTGTGCACTCTGGGCTTGGGCAGTGCCAGTGCCCATGTGCATGGGGAGATGGGTGTGAGCACACACGATGGATGGCAACATAGACAGCATTGTCCGCTTGCCCAAGACCCTAGCACACATCGCTTGGTTGTGGTTTGTGTGATGTGTGCAGGGACAACGCCAAGCCGTGTCTACCGTGCTGGCTCCTGTCGGCAAGGTTCCCATCATGTGTCAAACCCCCGGCCGATCACCCCGCACACCTCAGATCAACGGCGCCCACCTGGTCAATCAGACCGCTTCTTCGCAGGCCCTCTCCTGCTGGCAGCATCGGAACACAGGTGAGGATGCAGGACCGCTGGGATCCCGACAGACTGACGGCCAGTAGGTGCAGAGGACGGCATGCGCACCATCTGCACTGGCTCTTGTGCTGTGCTGGCCCAGCACAGCAGGCTGCTGTTCAGTGGCACTGCCTGCATGCACTGACATTGCACACCATTGGCTTTTTTTGTGGCCACAGCCGCGAGCACACCACTCCTGGCACTGATCCATGTTGCTGTTGTTTGCATGTGGTCCTGCAGGTGCAACAAGGACCGACGCAAGTCAAGCCGTGTCTACCGTGCTGGCTCCTGTCGGCAAGGTTCCCATCATGTGTCAAACCCCCGGCCGATCACCCCGCACACCTCAGATCAACGGCGCCCACCTGGTCAATCAGACCGCTTCTTCGCAGGCCCTCTCCTGCTGGCAGCATCGGGACACAGGTGAGGATGCAGGACCTCTGGGTGTCAGTTTTGAGTGCGGCAGGCATCAGAGCATGCTGGTGCGGGTGTGGTTGCAGTTTTGTGTGCGTGTCAGCCACGCATGCATGTGTGTGTGTGTGTGTGTGTGTGTGTCTGCAGTTCTTGTGTTGTTTTGCATGGAAATACGGCAAGCTGCTGTTTGCCTGAACCAGGGGTGGTTTGCCTGAACCAGGCATGCATCCTGTGCATTGAGTGCATCTCCCATCCTGCGCTGCCATGCTGCCCATGCAGGCCATCGGCGTGGCACGACTGCTGCCTGTGACAACAACAGAACACCCAAACAGGTAGGAAAGGGGTTCCATGGGTGTCCATCCTGCACCAAGATTGTTCAACGGGACTACTCGGACCGGCGAGGCACTCTGTGTCGACAGCCGCGCGAGGGTATGCACCCGTTGAACATGTGGAGCAAGAGCCGACTCCTGGCGACGCCATCAGACCCCAGGGCTGTGCACTCTGGGCTTGGGCAGTGCCAGTGCCCATGTGCATGGGGAGATGGGTGTGAGCACACACGATGGATGGCAACATAGACAGCATTGTCCGCTTGCCCAAGACCCTAGCACACATCGCTTGGTTGTGGTTTGTGTGATGTGTGCAGGGACAACGCCAAGCCGTGTCTACCGTGCTGGCTCCTGTCGGCAAGGTTCCCATCATGTGTCAAACCCCCGGCCGATCACCCCGCACACCTCAGATCAACGGCGCCCACCTGGTCAATCAGACCGCTTCTTCGCAGGCCCTCTCCTGCTGGCAGCATCGGGACACAGGTGAGGATGCAGGACCGCTGGGATCCCGACAGACTGACGGCCAGCAGGTGCAGAGGACGGCAGGCGCACCATCTGCACTGGCTCTTGTGCTGTGCTGGCCCAGCACAGCAGGCTGCTGTTCAGTGGCACTGCCTGCATGCACTGACATTGCACACCATTGGCTTTTTTGTGGCCACAGCCGCGAGCACACCACTCCTGGCACTGATCCATGTTGCTGTTGTTTGCATGTGGTCCTGCAGGTGCAACAAGGACCGTTGCAAGTCAAGCCGTGTCTACCGTGCTGGCTCCTGTCGGCAAGGTTCCCATCATGTGTCAAACCCCCGGCCGATCACCCCGCACACCTCAGATCAACGGCGCCCACCTGGTCAATCAGACCGCTTCTTCGCAGGCCCTCTCCTGCTGGCAGCATCGGGACACAGGTGAGGATGCAGGACCGCTGGGATCCCGACAGACTGACGGCCAGTAGGTGCAGAGGACGGCATGCGCACCATCTGCACTGGCTCTTGTGCTGTGCTGGCCCAGCACAGCAGGCTGCTGTTCAGTGGCACTGCCTGCATGCACTGACATTGCACACCATTGGCTTTTTTTGTGGCCACAGCCGCGAGCACACCACTCCTGGCACTGATCCATGTTGCTGTTGTTTGCATGTGGTCCTGCAGGTGCAACAAGGACCGTTGCAAGTCAAGCCGTGTCTACCGTGCTGGCTCCTGTCGGCAAGGTTCCCATCATGTGTCAAACCCCCGGCCGATCACCCCGCACACCTCAGATCAACGGCGCCCACCTGGTCAATCAGACCGCTTCTTCGCAGGCCCTCTCCTGCTGGCAGCATCGGGACACAGGTGAGGATGCAGGACCGCTGGGATCCCGACAGACTGACGGCCAGTAGGTGCAGAGGACGGCATGCGCACCATCTGCACTGGCTCTTGTGCTGTGCTGGCCCAGCACAGCAGGCTGCTGTTCAGTGGCACTGCCTGCATGCACTGACATTGCACACCATTGGCTTTTTTTGTGGCCACAGCCGCGAGCACACCACTCCTGGCACTGATCCATGTTGCTGTTGTTTGCATGTGGTCCTGCAGGTGCAACAAGGACCGACGCAAGTCAAGCCGTGTCTACCGTGCTGGCTCCTGTCGGCAAGGTTCCCATCATGTGTCAAACCCCCGGCCGATCACCCCGCACACCTCAGATCAACGGCGCCCACCTGGTCAATCAGACCGCTTCTTCGCAGGCCCTCTCCTGCTGGCAGCATCGGGACACAGGTGAGGATGCAGGACCTCTGGGTGTCAGTTTTGAGTGCGGCAGGCATCAGAGCATGCTGGTGCGGGTGTGGTTGCAGTTTTGTGTGCGTGTCAGCCACGCATGCATGTGTGTGTGTGTGTCTGCAGTTCTTGTGTTGTTTTGCATGGAAATACGGCAAGCTGCTGTTTGCCTGAACCAGGGGTGGTTTGCCTGAACCAGGCATGCATCCTGTGCATTGAGTGCATCTCCCATCCTGCGCTGCCATGCTGCCCATGCAAGACATCGGCGTGGCACGACTGCTGCCTGTGACAACAACAGAACACCCAAACAGGTAGGAAAGGGGTTCCATGGGTGTCCATCCTGCACCAAGATTGTTCAACGGGACTACTCGGACCGGCGAGGCACTCTGTGTCGACAGCCGCGCGAGGGTATGCACCCGTTGAACATGTGGAGCAAGAGCCGACTCCTGGCGACGCCATCAGACCCCAGGGCTGTGCACTCTGGGCTTGGGCAGTGCCAGTGCCCATGTGCATGGGGAGATGGGTGTGAGCACACACGATGGATGGCAACATAGACAGCATTGTCCGCTTGCCCAAGACCCTAGCACACATCGCTTGGTTGTGGTTTGTGTGATGTGTGCAGGGACAACGCCAAGCCGTGTCTACCGTGCTGGCTCCTGTCGGCAAGGTTCCCATCATGTGTCAAACCCCCGGCCGATCACCCCGCACACCTCAGATCAACGGCGCCCACCTGGTCAATCAGACCGCTTCTTCGCAGGCCCTCTCCTGCTGGCAGCATCGGGACACAGGTGAGGATGCAGGACCGCTGGGATCCCGACAGACTGACGGCCAGTAGGTGCAGAGGACGGCATGCGCACCATCTGCACTGGCTCTTGTGCTGTGCTGGCCCAGCACAGCAGGCTGCTGTTCAGTGGCACTGCCTGCATGCACTGACATTGCACACCATTGGCTTTTTTTGTGGCCACAGCCGCGAGCACACCACTCCTGGCACTGATCCATGTTGCTGTTGTTTGCATGTGGTCCTGCAGGTGCAACAAGGACCGTTGCAAGTCAAGCCGTGTCTACCGTGCTGGCTCCTGTCGGCAAGGTTCCCATCATGTGTCAAACCCCCGGCCGATCACCCCGCACACCTCAGATCAACGGCGCCCACCTGGTCAATCAGACCGCTTCTTCGCAGGCCCTCTCCTGCTGGCAGCATCGGGACACAGGTGAGGATGCAGGACCTCTGGGTGTCAGTTTTGAGTGCGGCAGGCATCAGAGCATGCTGGTGCGGGTGTGGTTGCAGTTTTGTGTGCGTGTCAGCCACGCATGCATGTGTGTGTGTGTCTGCAGTTCTTGTGTTGTTTTGCATGGAAATACGGCAAGCTGCTGTTTGCCTGAACCAGGGGTGGTTTGCCTGAACCAGGCATGCATCCTGTGCATTGAGTGCATCTCCCATCCTGCGCTGCCATGCTGCCCATGCAGGCCATCGGCGTGGCACGACTGCTGCCTGTGACAACAACAGAACACCCAAACAGGTAGGAAAGGGGTTCCATGGGTGTCCATCCTGCACCAAGATTGTTCAACGGGACTACTCGGACCGGCGAGGCACTCTGTGTCGACAGCCGCGCGAGGGTATGCACCCGTTGAACATGTGGAGCAAGAGCTGACTCCTGGCGACGCCATCAGACCCCAGGGCTGTGCACTCTGGGCTTGGGCAGTGCCAGTGCCCATGTGCATGGGGAGATGGGTGTGAGCACACACGATGGATGGCAACATAGACAGCATTGTCCGCTTGCCCAAGACCCTAGCACACATCGCTTGGTTGTGGTTTGTGTGATGTGTGCAGGGACAACGCCAAGCCGTGTCTACCGTGCTGGCTCCTGTCGGCAAGGTTCCCATCATGTGTCAAACCCCGGCCGATCACCCCGCACACCTCAGATCAACGGCGCCCACCTGGTCAATCAGACCGCTTCTTCGCAGGCCCTCTCCTGCTGGCAGCATCGGGACACAGGTGAGGATGCAGGACCGCTGGGATCCCGACAGACTGACGGCCAGTAGGTGCAGAGGACGGCATGCGCACCATCTGCACTGGCTCTTGTGCTGTGCTGGCCCAGCACAGCAGGCTGCTGTTCAGTGGCACTGCCTGCATGCACTGACATTGCACACCATTGGCTTTTTTTGTGGCCACAGCCGCGAGCACACCACTCCTGGCACTGATCCATGTTGCTGTTGTTTGCATGTGGTCCTGCAGGTGCAACAAGGACCGACGCAAGTCAAGCCGTGTCTACCGTGCTGGCTCCTGTCGGCAAGGTTCCCATCATGTGTCAAACCCCCGGCCGATCACCCCGCACACCTCAGATCAACGGCGCCCACCTGGTCAATCAGACCGCTTCTTCGCAGGCCCTCTCCTGCTGGCAGCATCGGGACACAGGTGAGGATGCAGGACCTCTGGGTGTCAGTTTTGAGTGCGGCAGGCATCAGAGCATGCTGGTGCGGGTGTGGTTGCAGTTTTGTGTGCGTGTCAGCCACGCATGCATGTGTGTGTGTGTGTCTGCAGTTCTTGTGTTGTTTTGCATGGAAATACGGCAAGCTGCTGTTTGCCTGAACCAGGGGTGGTTTGCCTGAACCAGGCATGCATCCTGTGCATTGAGTGCATCTCCCATCCTGCGCTGCCATGCTGCCCATGCAGGACATCGGCGTGGCACGACTGCTGCCTGTGACAACAACAGAACACCCAAACAGGTAGGAAAGGGGTTCCATGGGTGTCCATCCTGCACCAAGATTGTTCAACGGGACTACTCGGACCGGCGAGGCACTCTGTGTCGACAGCCGCGCGAGGGTATGCACCCGTTGAACATGTGGAGCAAGAGCCGACTCCTGGCGACGCCATCAGACCCCAGGGCTGTGCACTCTGGGCTTGGGCAGTGCCAGTGCCCATGTGCATGGGGAGATGGGTGTGAGCACACACGATGGATGGCAACATAGACAGCATTGTCCGCTTGCCCAAGACCCTAGCACACATCGCTTGGTTGTGGTTTGTGTGATGTGTGCAGGGACAACGCCAAGCCGTGTCTACCGTGCTGGCTCCTGTCGGCAAGGTTCCCATCATGTGTCAAACCCCCGGCCGATCACCCCGCACACCTCAGATCAACGGCGCCCACCTGGTCAATCAGACCGCTTCTTCGCAGGCCCTCTCCTGCTGGCAGCATCGGGACACAGGTGAGGATGCAGGACCGCTGGGATCCCGACAGACTGACGGCCAGTAGGTGCAGAGGACGGCATGCGCACCATCTGCACTGGCTCTTGTGCTGTGCTGGCCCAGCACAGCAGGCTGCTGTTCAGTGGCACTGCCTGCATGCACTGACATTGCACACCATTGGCTTTTTTTGTGGCCACAGCCGCGAGCACACCACTCCTGGCACTGATCCATGTTGCTGTTGTTTGCATGTGGTCCTGCAGGTGCAACAAGGACCGACGCAAGTCAAGCCGTGTCTACCGTGCTGGCTCCTGTCGGCAAGGTTCCCATCATGTGTCAAACCCCCGGCCGATCACCCCGCACACCTCAGATCAACGGCGCCCACCTGGTCAATCAGACCGCTTCTTCGCAGGCCCTCTCCTGCTGGCAGCATCGGGACACAGGTGAGGATGCAGGACCTCTGGGTGTCAGTTTTGAGTGCGGCAGGCATCAGAGCATGCTGGTGCGGGTGTGGTTGCAGTTTTGTGTGCGTGTCAGCCACGCATGCATGTGTGTATATGTCTGCAGTTCTTGTGTTGTTTTGCATGGAAATACGGCAAGCTGCTGTTTGCCTGAACCAGGGGTGGTTTGCCTGAACCAGGCATGCATCCTGTGCATTGAGTGCATCTCCCATCCTGCGCTGCCATGCTGCCCATGCAGGCCATCGGCGTGGCACGACTGCTGCCTGTGACAACAACAGAACACCCAAACAGGTAGGAAAGGGGTTCCATGGGTGTCCATCCTGCACCAAGATTGTTCAACGGGACTACTCGGACCGGCGAGGCACTCTGTGTCGACAGCCGCGCGAGGGTATGCACCCGTTGAACATGTGGAGCAAGAGCCGACTCCTGGCGACGCCATCAGACCCCAGGGCTGTGCACTCTGGGCTTGGGCAGTGCCAGTGCCCATGTGCATGGGGAGATGGGTGTGAGCACACACGATGGATGGCAACATAGACAGCATTGTCCGCTTGCCCAAGACCCTAGCACACATCGCTTGGTTGTGGTTTGTGTGATGTGTGCAGGGACAACGCCAAGCCGTGTCTACCGTGCTGGCTCCTGTCGGCAAGGTTCCCATCATGTGTCAAACCCCCGGCCGATCACCCCGCACACCTCAGATCAACGGCGCCCACCTGGTCAATCAGACCGCTTCTTCGCAGGCCCTCTCCTGCTGGCAGCATCGGGACACAGGTGAGGATGCAGGACCGCTGGGATCCCGACAGACTGACGGCCAGTAGGTGCAGAGGACGGCATGCGCACCATCTGCACTGGCTCTTGTGCTGTGCTGGCCCAGCACAGCAGGCTGCTGTTCAGTGGCACTGCCTGCATGCACTGACATTGCACACCATTGGCTTTTTTTGTGGCCACAGCCGCGAGCACACCACTCCTGGCACTGATCCATGTTGCTGTTGTTTGCATGTGGTCCTGCAGGTGCAACAAGGACCGACGCAAGTCAAGCCGTGTCTACCGTGCTGGCTCCTGTCGGCAAGGTTCCCATCATGTGTCAAACCCCCGGCCGATCACCCCGCACACCTCAGATCAACGGCGCCCACCTGGTCAATCAGACCGCTTCTTCGCAGGCCCTCTCCTGCTGGCAGCATCGGGACACAGGTGAGGATGCAGGACCTCTGGGTGTCAGTTTTGAGTGCGGCAGGCATCAGAGCATGCTGGTGCGGGTGTGGTTGCAGTTTTGTGTGCGTGTCAGCCACGCATGCATGTGTGTATATGTCTGCAGTTCTTGTGTTGTTTTGCATGGAAATACGGCAAGCTGCTGTTTGCCTGAACCAGGGGTGGTTTGCCTGAACCAGGCATGCATCCTGTGCATTGAGTGCATCTCCCATCCTGCGCTGCCATGCTGCCCATGCAGGCCATCGGCGTGGCACGACTGCTGCCTGTGACAACAACAGAACACCCAAACAGGTAGGAAAGGGGTTCCATGGGTGTCCATCCTGCACCAAGATTGTTCAACGGGACTACTCGGACCGGCGAGGCACTCTGTGTCGACAGCCGCGCGAGGGTATGCACCCGTTGAACATGTGGAGCAAGAGCCGACTCCTGGCGACGCCATCAGACCCCAGGGCTGTGCACTCTGGGCTTGGGCAGTGCCAGTGCCCATGTGCATGGGGAGATGGGTGTGAGCACACACGATGGATGGCAACATAGACAGCATTGTCCGCTTGCCCAAGACCCTAGCACACATCGCTTGGTTGTGGTTTGTGTGATGTGTGCAGGGACAACGCCAAGCCGTGTCTACCGTGCTGGCTCCTGTCGGCAAGGTTCCCATCATGTGTCAAACCCCCGGCCGATCACCCCGCACACCTCAGATCAACGGCGCCCACCTGGTCAATCAGACCGCTTCTTCGCAGGCCCTCTCCTGCTGGCAGCATCGGGACACAGGTGAGGATGCAGGACCGCTGGAATCCCGACAGACTGACGGCCAGTAGGTGCAGAGGACGGCAGGCGCACCATCTGCACTGGCTCTTGTGCTGTGCTGGCCCAGCACAGCAGGCTGCTGTTCAGTGGCACTGCCTGCATGCACTGACATTGCACACCATTGGCTTTTTTTGTGGCCACAGCCGCGAGCACACCACTCCTGGCACTGATCCATGTTGCTGTTGTTTGCATGTGGTCCTGCAGGTGCAACAAGGACCGACGCAAGTCAAGCCGTGTCTACCGTGCTGGCTCCTGTCGGCAAGGTTCCCATCATGTGTCAAACCCCCGGCCGATCACCCCGCACACCTCAGATCAACGGCGCCCACCTGGTCAATCAGACCGCTTCTTCGCAGGCCCTCTCCTGCTGGCAGCATCGGGACACAGGTGAGGATGCAGGACCTCTGGGTGTCAGTTTTGAGTGCGGCAGGCATCAGAGCATGCTGGTGCGGGTGTGGTTGCAGTTTTGTGTGCGTGTCAGCCACGCATGCATGTGTGTATATGTCTGCAGTTCTTGTGTTGTTTTGCATGGAAATACGGCAAGCTGCTGTTTGCCTGAACCAGGGGTGGTTTGCCTGAACCAGGCATGCATCCTGTGCATTGAGTGCATCTCCCATCCTGCGCTGCCATGCTGCCCATGCAGGCCATCGGCGTGGCACGACTGCTGCCTGTGACAACAACAGAACACCCAAACAGGTAGGAAAGGGGTTCCATGGGTGTCCATCCTGCACCAAGATTGTTCAACGGGACTACTCGGACCGGCGAGGCACTCTGTGTCGACAGCCGCGCGAGGGTATGCACCCGTTGAACATGTGGAGCAAGAGCCGACTCCTGGCGACGCCATCAGACCCCAGGGCTGTGCACTCTGGGCTTGGGCAGTGCCAGTGCCCATGTGCATGGGGAGATGGGTGTGAGCACACACGATGGATGGCAACATAGACAGCATTGTCCGCTTGCCCAAGACCCTAGCACACATCGCTTGGTTGTGGTTTGTGTGATGTGTGCAGGGACAACGCCAAGCCGTGTCTACCGTGCTGGCTCCTGTCGGCAAGGTTCCCATCATGTGTCAAACCCCCGGCCGATCACCCCGCACACCTCAGATCAACGGCGCCCACCTGGTCAATCAGACCGCTTCTTCGCAGGCCCTCTCCTGCTGGCAGCATCGGGACACAGGTGAGGATGCAGGACCGCTGGGATCCCGACAGACTGACGGCCAGCAGGTGCAGAGGACGGCAGGCGCACCATCTGCACTGGCTCTTGTGCTGTGCTGGCCCAGCACAGCAGGCTGCTGTTCAGTGGCACTGCCTGCATGCACTGACATTGCACACCATTGGCTTTTTTTGTGGCCACAGCCGCGAGCACACCACTCCTGGCACTGATCCATGTTGCTGTTGTTTGCATGTGGTCCTGCAGGTGCAACAAGGACCGTTGCAAGTCAAGCCGTGTCTACCGTGCTGGCTCCTGTCGGCAAGGTTCCCATCATGTGTCAAACCCCCGGCCGATCACCCCGCACACCTCAGATCAACGGCGCCCACCTGGTCAATCAGACCGCTTCTTCGCAGGCCCTCTCCTGCTGGCAGCATCGGGACACAGGTGAGGATGCAGGACCTCTGGGTGTCAGTTTTGAGTGCGGCAGGCATCAGAGCATGCTGGTGCGGGTGTGGTTGCAGTTTTGTGTGCGTGTCAGCCACGCATGCATGTGTGTATATGTCTGCAGTTCTTGTGTTGTTTTGCATGGAAATACGGCAAGCTGCTGTTTGCCTGAACCAGGGGTGGTTTGCCTGAACCAGGCATGCATCCTGTGCATTGAGTGCATCTCCCATCCTGCGCTGCCATGCTGCCCATGCAGGCCATCGGCGTGGCACGACTGCTGCCTGTGACAACAACAGAACACCCAAACAGGTAGGAAAGGGGTTCCATGGGTGTCCATCCTGCACCAAGATTGTTCAACGGGACTACTCGGACCGGCGAGGCACTCTGTGTCGACAGCCGCGCGAGGGTATGCACCCGTTGAACATGTGGAGCAAGAGCCGACTCCTGGCGACGCCATCAGACCCCAGGGCTGTGCACTCTGGGCTTGGGCAGTGCCAGTGCCCATGTGCATGGGGAGATGGGTGTGAGCACACACGATGGATGGCAACATAGACAGCATTGTCCGCTTGCCCAAGACCCTAGCACACATCGCTTGGTTGTGGTTTGTGTGATGTGTGCAGGGACAACGCCAAGCCGTGTCTACCGTGCTGGCTCCTGTCGGCAAGGTTCCCATCATGTGTCAAACCCCCGGCCGATCACCCCGCACACCTCAGATCAACGGCGCCCACCTGGTCAATCAGACCGCTTCTTCGCAGGCCCTCTCCTGCTGGCAGCATCGGGACACAGGTGAGGATGCAGGACCTCTGGGATCCCGACAGACTGACGGCCAGCAGGTGCAGAGGACGGCAGGCGCACCATCTGCACTGGCTCTTGTGCTGTGCTGGCCCAGCACAACAGGCTGCTGTTCAGTGGCACTGCCTGCATGCACTGACATTGCACACCATTGGCTTTTTTTGTGGCCACAGCCGCGAGCACACCACTCCTGGCACTGATCCATGTTGCTGTTGTTTGCATGTGGTCCTGCAGGTGCAACAAGGACCGTTGCAAGTCAAGCCGTGTCTACCGTGCTGGCTCCTGTCGGCAAGGTTCCCATCATGTGTCAAACCCCCGGCCGATCACCCCGCACACCTCAGATCAACGGCGCCCACCTGGTCAATCAGACCGCTTCTTCGCAGGCCCTCTCCTGCTGGCAGCATCGGGACACAGGTGAGGATGCAGGACCTCTGGGATCCCGACAGACTGACGGCCAGTAGGTGCAGAGGACGGCAGGCGCACCATCTGCACTGGCTCTTGTGCTGTGCTGGCCCAGCACAGCAGGCTGCTGTTCAGTGGCACTGCCTGCATGCACTGACATTGCACACCATTGGCTTTTTTTGTGGCCACAGCCGCGAGCACACCACTCCTGGCACTGATCCATGTTGCTGTTGTTTGCATGTGGTCCTGCAGGTGCAACAAGGACCGTTGCAAGTCAAGCCGTGTCAGGATAAACTTTGATAAACTGCTTATAATGGACGAACATGATGATGAAAAGGAGAAAGTGGTTTTAAAAGAAGTTACTGATGCTTCCGCCTGATATGCCTCTTTAATGAAGACTTCATCATTTCCTCCCTACAAACATCACATACACATCTATCGTTCCTCCTTCGTTCATTAATAACTTCTCTATTTTGAGCAGTATACTGTCTTGTTTTTTCTGCAAGTTCTTCACGATGTTGTTCGCGATATTTTGCTCTTTTTTCTTGAATTGTTTCATAATTGTTTTGATGGTAACGTTTAGCATATGCTGCACTTGCTTCTTTTGTGTCAATCCTGTACTCTGCTCTTGTTCGATGTGGTATGATGGTATTTAGGGTTCCTTCTTTTCGTATCCAAAATGCCTCCCTTTCAGTCGCTTCGGCAAGACTATTACAGGGGAAATCCTCAACCCAAATCAGTTCAATATCACGCATATCAAGGCCATTTTTTCGTATATGTTGATACACCTTCCTGTTGCTCTCTTTAGGGTCGTTAAAATCCTGAATATGCCGTTGTTTTCTTTCTCTAAATGTCATAGTAGTGTGTCCATAATACCTTTCACCATCTATATCCATATAGTAAATCTTTGTTTTGCGATAATCATGCATTATCCTTATCCTTCGTATAAATGAGCGTCAAATTTTTATTTTAATTTTCAAACTAATTATAAAAGATGGCGAAGGAGAAAAAGCCCCAACCTGCAAATCTCTCAGAAAAACAAAAGCTTGAAAAAAAACATACTTCAACAATATCCACAACTGATAGTCTTGTCCGAAGAGCTTGACTTCTTAATTGAACAGTACAATAAAGATAAAGATTATGTAAAAAAGTTGATGCAGAAAGCCGATCCTGTAAAGACATTTACCGAGGTAGCCCCTGAAACTGGTGCTACGATGGAAATTATCAAACAAGGCACACCTGAATATGAGGAGATCATCAAAAAGTTCAAAAAGAATTCCGAAGAGGTAGCAACAATTGTTGAAGAAACGCCATCATGTAAAATCCAAAAAAATTTAAAAATATGAGTATAGAGTATAATAATGTTTCAATATCAGTCACTCGGTGGAAATCCTAATTTGATGCGTGATGGACAAGATAAGATTGTCTCCAAGAAGAATTATCCTCAATATTTCAAATTGGTGCTACGCTCAAAAGACAGGGATGCTGGAAGCACCAAAACAGATGCTAAATTCAGTGATGTCAAAATGCCAGAAGGTTTTACAGCACCTGCCGTGTTTGTGGTTGAAAGTTTCAACGTCACCCTTGCCAAAGACGGTTATAGTGCTCCTGTTTTTGAAAGTTTGGAAATTCACATGCCAGAACTTTTACAAACTCGTTCATGGTCTTCACGAACTAAAATGTCACTGACGTTATTTGTGTAACTAACGCTGATGCAAGTTATTACAATGGAAGTTGTAATGTAAATAGTCTCGGTGTTCCTATATTGGATAATAACTTTTTCAGAAATAACACATTATCCATCGTGATCTCTTCGCCAGAAAATGAGTCAGGCAGACCCAGAGCAGATGAGGACTTACTAGACACAAACAATTTCATTGGCGAATGGGTGCTTGTAGCATATTGCGTGTGCCTTGATGATAGTGTTCCTATGTAAGTTTTTTATCCATTTAAAGTAAGATGGCAGACGGATACAGTTTAGTCAGAGTTCATAACATTTTTGTGAAAACCAAAAGTGGCGATACTTATGACAGACCAAGCGACTATGTGCTTGAAATCCCATCTGGTTTCATTGAAGATCCAGCAAAAGAAAAAATCAGTATCAGTTTAATGAGTTTCTGGGAGGTTCAACTGGACAGAAGTAAACGGCACCAACAATGTATTTATTTTTACAAACTTAAACACAAATGTTCCCACAACAATAACCCTCACTCATGCGAATTATCCATTACAAAAACTTGCTCGTGTCATTTCCACATTGTACCCTCAAGTTCAATGTTCGTATGTGCCAGAAATAAACAAGTTGTTCTTTAATTTTGGTTCTGTACCACATTCCATCAACTTTGCAGGACTATCATTTGACATATTAGGGTTCACGAGTGCCGATGATGGTGTCAATGGGACAACAATCACATCAACTATTCCCATAAAGCCGATGAAAAGATTGAATGTGTACATCCGCCTTTTGGATGTTTTACCAAAAGATGAAAATCTCAACCTTGATAATTTCAATAGTCTGCATTTAGAACCTTCAAATGTTTTGTGTTCGTTCCCTATCAATGGACAACCATGGCAATCAATCAATTTTAATGATACATCGGCAGGGGAGACATTTGCCATGTGGATTGGAAGCCCTACGCTGACAAAATTACACTATCAACTCACAGACAGTGATGGCAATGAGTTGGACTTTATTGACGACTATGAAATTGCTTTTCAAATCAGTGTGTGGTCAAATGATACACATCCAGAACAAAGACAAATGTTGGAACAATTACGATCGATTGATACAACACTCAAGCAGATGAGTATGTTGAAGTTTTTGTCCAAGCAACAATATGGAAAAATATGATGATATAGTATAAAGCAATGTTTGGCAACTTATTATCCAATGTGGGCAACTTTGCTCGTAAAGCAATCGGTTCAGCAGGGGCATTCGTTAAAAAACAGGGTGATTTTACTGGAAATGCGGGTAAAATTATCGGTCACACAGCAAACTTTGTCAAACAGAATCACCAACCTATTCCTTTCATGGCTCATGCAATTGGTGACGCATCAGGTAACCAAACTCTGAAGGAAATAGGCAATATGGCGTTGATGGGTTCTGCCGCAGCGTCGGCACTCGGGATTGGGAAAGACTATTTAGAAAACGGTGGGCCGGCTGCGAGAGTGGGTTGATTTGTTTTTTCTTATAGCATAATAAAATGCCTGTTAAAAAAGACGAGAAAAGAGCACTTAAGAAGCCATTGATTGTTAATAGAATTAAAATAATCTGTAAAGGAGGAGGCGACCTCCTACCAAATGAAGAAGATGAACTCACCTCTGTTGAAGACATCCTTGACAGTGAGGATTTTATTGAAGTGTTGAACGACATTCACGCTTATTATACTTGGTTGTATGACAAATATGAACTTGAGGATATGGGGAAGATTGAACTATGGAGCAAAAAAGACTTTAGAATCACAGGGAGATCTCGTGGGTTTTTTAATCGCTATGGATATGGTGAAACGCTACATCTTTAAATTTATCAATCGTTATTTTTCTATGATAATAATAAAATGCCGTTAAGGTTCAAAGGTAAAGAATACGATGCTAAAAATGAGGAGGAAAAGAAAGAATACTTTAAAGAATACTTGAAGGAATGGAGAAAAAATAATCGTGATAGGTGTAGGGAGTATAGCATGAAGTATCAACATGAAATCAACGCTGACCCAGTGAGGAAAGCAAAGTATGAGGAAAGTCAGAAAAGATGGACCGATGCAAACAGAGAAATAGTGAATGCGAAACAAAGAGAGCAATACAAGACCAACCCTATAAAGCAAAACTATAAAGCAAAACTATGAAGCAAAACAATCTCAATATATAAGAGAGAGGTACAAAAATGACGAGGCTTTCAGGGAGAGGATGAAAGCTCATTCAAAGGCAAGTTGGGAAAGGAAAAAACAACAGTCTACTTTTGTGAAGATCGTGACGACATCGGTGTGTATTTGAGGAAACGGTGATAGTTTTTTTGGTGGATCTTACTTAAATAGTGGTTGTGGGCAGATGATAATGACATAGTTGTATCACAAATTTCGCAATAATGTTTTGGGATTGCTAAACTAATTTCTTTTGTGACATCTTGTTGAGCCACTGGTTCAAGATTGACCTTGATATTGAAAGATGACATTTTATATGTTATAAGAAAAATCTATTAGAACTTTAACGCGTGAGCCACCTAATAATTTTACATTGTTGTCAGTGTCAAAATAAAAATCGTAGGATGAAATTCGAAGGTTCAGTGGGGCGAAAAAACAAGGATGGTATATATAACATGGATTGCTTTTTTGCCCCTCTAATAACATTTTTAATTATCTTCCTCAATCAAATCAAATAAATCATTTTTAGTCAGACAGAGGTTTGCAGGATTGTATGTAGATACAAAATCAAACCATTTGCACTGGATTGTGAATCTGCCGTCACAAGCACCCGCGTTATGTGATCCTCTATTGAATACCAAATCAATACCAAATATTGTGTCGAACATCAATTGGGCAAATTTCCTGTAAGCATTGATGCTCTTTTCCTTGTCTCCATAATACCGCTTGTCAAGCTTGGCAGTTGTAACAAAATGCTTATATTGGTCGTCACTCATGTTTCCAAGGTAGGTCATAACTGCTTGTTGAATATGTTGTTCAGGAATGGTGATGTCTTGAGAGTTTGTCAATGTGTTTGGATTCAAAATGTGGAAAATGAATGATTGACCTTCAATGAGTTGTGAAAAATTAGTTTTCTTGTTTGTGGTATATATATCCAATGTACCATCTTTGTTGGCATTGTAGTTTGTCAATTTTGCCATTTGCTGCATAAAGTCATTCTGATTTTCTTGGATAGTGTACAACAAGAGCCTTTGAAACCTTTTGATTCTGTATAGTTTTTGGAACTCTGCATCAACCTTGTGTTTTTTCTCACTAAACAATCCAGAGAACATTGACAAAAGGTTCTTGTCAATCGCTTTCTCCCATATCCCCATTCTCACAACGAAGAACTTGTGAATGAGGATTTTTAGTTTCTGTTGATGTGAAAGTGATACTCCTTTTCGTGCTTGTGCTTGAAGCGTCTTGAATTCTTCTGTGCCAATGATGAGTGATCTGACCAAGCACAGCCCTCCTGGGAGCCCACAGCGGGCCCTAGGCACGCACATCACCTACCGGACAGTTTCAAATTTTCTTCGTGCCTAGCGCGCCTTCGGGCGCGCCGTCTACGCAACATGTTCCTTTCATGTAGCTCATAGGTTTAGGGGGCTAGCAGAGGCAGATGGCAGCTGTGCGAAGAGTTGACTTTTTGAACATCAGCAACAGCAGGGGTGCTGTCTTGATGCTTACACCCCCACCAGTGGACGCCACCATCAGAACCCATACCATTTGATCAGTAGGACCAGCAAATGAGTGTTAGGGCACAGCAGCCCGGTCGGGAGAGTGGCTGCCCTTCAAGAGCAGGTGCATCAGCAGCACACCCCTATGAGGCGCACTGGGGAGTGGGCTACACTGCATCCTCGCTACTTGCACCCACAGTAGGCCCTGCGAATGTCTCCACCGGCATGGTAATGCTTTGCCCTGCACAGCACAGCTTGTGGCAACAGCTGGTCAACCTGCATGTGCAGCCTAGCCAACTGCACCTGATCAGCAGATGGTCTCCATTCCACAGCAGGTGGTCTTCCTACCCACTGGCCCCAACGAGACAGCCCTATGACAGAGTTCAGTCCCCAGCTGCAGCGACTGCCAGCAACAGCTCGACAGCAGCCCACCAGCAGCCTCTGCCTGACCATGCTCCAGCCCTCATGGTGTCGAGTGATCAGATGGCAGCCGCTCGGCCGATCCTGTGACCTCTAATCCCTCACCCTGTGCTGTGTGCTGCGCTGCTTGGTGTACAGAGTGTCTGCCTGTGCAGCCTTGCCAACTGCACCAATCCCAGCTGACAGACTCTGCAGATGGTCCCCCAGAGACGTACATGCGACAGTGTGCACAGCCCCCAACTGCAGCAACAGCCAGCAGCAGCCTAACAGCAGCCACCCAGCAGTCCTCTGCACTTCCATGCTGCAGCCTTGGTATGGTGTGGGTGTTCAGAAGTCAGCCGCCTGGCCGATCCTGTGACCTCTAACTCCTCACCCCATGCTGTGTGCCCCGCCGCGTGGTGTGCAGAATGACTGCGGTAGCCCCTAGCCCCCTTGCCTATGAGCCCCATGTTCCTAACTTCAGGACCACAGGACAATGCAGACGCCATGCCAAGCAGCGCAGGGCAGCAGGGCCACAGGGACCCAGGCTGCCCAGCGTGCGGCTGGCCTGCGGTCCTGTGGCCCTGCCCCGGCTGCTCCCACGTACTATGTGCTTATCAATGGCCAGCGCCGGACAATCACTGACCCACAATTTGGTGTTGGCCCCTCCACTGCCCCCCCTTGCCCTGATTATGCCTCATATGTCTTCGTGCAGGGCGGGTGGCAACGTGTACACTGCGATGGCATGCCTAGACCTACAAACACTTTACAGACGCCCGCCCCAACCCCCGGTGCTGCCATGCGTGCTCCGTCTGCCCGTCTGGCCCCCCGTCCTGCCCCCCTTGCTCCCCGGCCTGCCCCTCTTGCCCCCCGTGCCCGTGCTGCTGCCCCTGCAGGAAGTAATCTGCACAGGCCCGCCCACAGCGGCCCCACCTACGGCCTCTATGCTGTCATCTTCGGCGTGAGAAGTGAGATGGTCATCGACCATGATGGCACACAATTCCGGATGCTGCTGGCGAATGCTGGAAGACAGGTGAACAACATGCACTCTGGGCTCACTACTGCTCTGGCTGCCCTTGCTATGGGTCGGACACAGTGGCTGGGCAACACTGCTGAGCGGGACACCACCTCTGCCACCAGGGTGCGTCTGGCTGGTATTCCAGCAGCATACCAACAGGCCCTGAAGAGTAACAGGGATGCAGTAGCTCACACCCTTCGAGCTGTCCTAGGCTGGCGTGTAGTGCTGTGTGAGGACGGGCATACCCTACCCAAACAAACCACACCACCAGCTGAAACTAACCGCTTTGCTGCCCTTACTGACCTGGATGAAATGGCTACCCCCTCAACTGCTGACAGCACACTGCCCACACAGTCGCAACAGCTGGCTACTCCGCCACCTCGCTCCAGCGACCCCGTAACACTACAGGGCATGCCTAAGCGCAGTGTTGTAGTCATGCTGAAATCTGGCCGGAACAAGCACTGGGGAGTGGCCCTCCCTGCTGTAGGGGAGGACGCTGCTGCCGCATACACTGTCAGCTTTTTAACTACATGTAAACTCCCATCTAGCATGACTGTGCAAGAAGTGTGTGAGAGCATGGCACACAGCTGGTGGGAGGTCCCCAAAACACATCACAGACCACTGCTCCAACATGGCAAGCACCTGGCACCAGAGGCAGCAACGCAGACAACCCCTCAGCGACTGCCTCAGAGAATCCCTGATAACACCGTGGTGCGCAAGAGGTTCCCTGGCCATGGCACATGCTATGGTGTCATCAGCCTAGACCCCCGTGAGAGCCTGCCATACAACTACAGGGTGTGCTACACTGATGATGACACTGAGCTGATGAGCGTCACAGAGGCGCTGCGCCATGTTCTGCCTGCAAATGCTCGTATCCCCTCTAACCTCCGTGATAAATTGATTGCCCTTGGAGCCCCCCTTGCCCCCTCCGATGCAGGCCGAACACCTGAAAGCCAGGACCAAGACCAACAATCCCAACCTGCCACCACCCCTCGCCAACCCAACCCCACTAACCCAACACAACGAGCAGCCCGAGCAGATGCACGTAGGCGCCGCAGGCATGCTGCTGGTTTGGTGCGAGCGGCTAACACAGCATGGACACAGGGCGGGGTAAACATGGGACATGTCAATGCATGTGGCCTTAGCGCAATTACAACAGTGGAAGTGGAAGCCATCATCCGCCACCTCAACCTTGACGTCCTTGGGGTGACAGAAACATGGGAGGGGAAATGCAAGCCACATGACATCTCTGGCTACACATTCATCAGCAAGCCCAGACAGGACCAACAAGGTGGGGGGGTAGGTTTCTATGTTTCCCGTATGCTGGGACCTGTCACTAAGGCACACTTTGACACTGCTGTCCCTGAAAGTATTTGGCTAGAGATTGACAGCCACCGCCGGAGGGAACGTCCCTTGTTTGTTGGCTGTGTGTACCTGCCCCCCAGTGCCTTGGATACTGTCGCTGCTGCCACTGAGTCCTACAACCAACTTGCCGCAGATGTGGAGCGTTTTAAGCAGTGCGGTGAGGTTGTGATCATGGGAGACCTGAACAGCCGAGTGGGCTCTGCTTCTGAAGACAACCAGCACATTGGCCGATGGGGGGAGACCGTGACCAACCCTGCAGGCCTTGCTCTCATTGACTTCTTGCGCAGTGCTGGCCTGTACACTCTCAACAATCGCATGTCCTGCCTTGTCTCTGGCACACACCAGCCCGCCTACACACGTGTTCGCCCCGCTGCGCCAGGTCAACCCGATGACAGTGCCCAGCGCTCCATCATTGATTATGTGCTGATGCCACCTAAGTATGTGCTGACTGAGCCGCATCAAGTGCGCCCCCGTTGCACCCTGCAGGTTGAGACCCAACACAAGCTCTCCACATCTGACCACTTCCCCGTTTGGTTCACTCTGCCACACCCTGTCCACAGGTCCCCGCCCCCTACTTTTTGGCAGCCCAAACCCAACACTTATAAGCTAACTCTCCCCAAGACTGCCCTTACACAGGAGGACTGGGAGCAACGCGAGGCCTACCCTAAGGCGCTGGAAGAGCATTTTGAGGACTTTCCTGAATTGCTCACTAAGCTGAAAGATGATGTTGCTGCAGGCACTATGCAACCCTCAACAGCATGTGAGAAAGCTAAGGCCCTCATCTGCGAACGCATTAATGCAGCGGTTGATGCAACCATCGGCTTTGGGAGACCCCGCCGTCACCCCTCTTCCCGCGTACCCATTGTCAGAACACGCGCAGTTAAGGACGCGGTTAAGGATCGCGACATGGCTGCAGCCGACCTGCTTGAAATTAGCACCACCGACCCGCTGAACACTGCTGCAATCGCGACTGCACAGGTACAGGTCAAGGAGGCGCAGGCCTCCCTCAAAGCCACAGTAACAGAAGCACGTCAGCGCCATACTGACCGCCTAATTGCTGAAGTCGATAGCTGCAGGCGAGGAAACGATGGAAAAGGGATGTGGAAAGCTCTTAAAGCCCTGGGAGGGTCACGCGACAGCACCCGGACAGGACCAGCAGCGCTGCGCAATCCTAACGGAGCCGGCCTAGTCACAGACGCACAAGGCATCTGCGAGATTCTAGCCAATCATTATGAGCAGGTGTCCTCTACCTCCACCCACTACCGCAACGATGACTTTGATGCTCAGCACCGTGCCACAATAGAGGCGCAGGTTAAGGAACACTTGGAACAAACTTCCTTCACAGAAGAAGGCCCAGCTGGCCTCTCACAACCCATTGCCGAGGAAGAAGTACAAGCACAGTGCCACAGACTGAACAACAACAAAGCTCCTAGCCCTCTGGACAACATCCAGAATGAGCTGCTGAAGTATGGCGGCAATGCCCTGACTCCCCACCTTACAAGCTTCTTCCAGATGCAATTTGAGTATGAAATGAAAGCCAAAACATGTGGGGTGATCACCCCCATTTACAAAAAGGGAGACCCCATTGAAGCCAAAAACTACCGCCCTATCACCCTGGGATCTGCCATTGACAAGCTGTACAATCTGGTGATCAATGGGCGCATCATGACTTTTTTGGAAGATAACGACAAGCTGCATGACGGCCAGCAGGGTTTCCGCCCTGGCAGAAGCTCGGTAGATAACATCTACATGCTGAAAACATGCCTGGATGCACGATGCCAACAGAAGCTTGATACATACCTGTTGTTTGTAGACATTGAAAAGGCCTATGACACTGTGTGGAGAGCTGGGCTTCTCTGGCACTTATGGCAAAAAGGCATTACTGGGAAAATGTTCCGCGTCCTTGCTAACATGGTGGATAACACACCCACCAAGGTCATGTACAACGGAGCGTTCTCGCGCGTAATGCACCCTGACATGGGCTGGGAACAGGGAGACACCCTGGCAACCACCATGTTCAACGTATACATTGATAGCGTCTTGCACCAGGTATGGGAGGAACACGAGGGAATCCCTGTCCCTGTGCGCTCTGGCGAAACAGCTGCAAAACTGACTGCTCTTTTGTATGCTGATGATCTGGCTGGGGTGACATCCACCCCTGAAGCAATGCAACGGCTGGTGGACAGTACACGAGCAGCACTGACAAAATGGCAGCTTCGCGCAAGTGTCAACCCCACTGACACATCTAAAACTGCCATCATGAAGGTACTAGGTGGCTGTGCAAGTGCCCGCCGCAGTGCTGCTGCAGCTACACGGATGGACAGCTCTGCTCAGACATACAAGTGGGGAGACATCACCATCCCACAAGTCACCAGCTACAAATATCTAGGGGTTACCATCAACAATACCAACACTTGGGATGACCACTTTGAAGCTCGCATGAAGTCAGGCACAAAGGCAGCAGCAGCCCAACGTAAAGTACTCACACAAGTGCGGCTCCCTGCCCACTTGCGCAAACTGACACTAACCACTATTGTGCAACCAGTGGTCACCTATGCTGCCCAGGTGTGGGCCCAACCCATCCAATCTTTGCGCAAAAAGCTTGACTCCTGGCAGATGGGTTTGACCACACGTGCTTTCCATTGCCCTGCAAACACCTCCCACATCTGCCTGCAACAAGAGCTGGGTTTGTTTCCTCTGCATGTAACATGCGACACACTTGCCATTAGGTACTGGCATCATCTAGAAAACACACCCACTGACCGACTACTGTACAAGATCCACACTGCATGGAGTGGCAAGTACCACCCTTGGGGTCAGAACATGCAGCGACTACTGACTGAGTACAACATTGACACTAGCACCCCTAAAGAAGTCAGTAAGGCAAATTTCAAGGGACATGTTGAAGCACGTGCAATCAACTATCTTAGGTCTTATTGGACACAGCCCCCCCGCAACCTAGGAGGTTCTGTGCACTCCAGGTACATGGCAGACATTGGCATTGGAGAGCTCACACCTAGGCGGCCCAAACTCCGCACATATCTGCACACTCTAACCACCACTCCCCACCTGGAATCATGTAGAGCCGCTTCACTGTTCATGCACTTCCGCCTTGAAACCCTCCCACTCAATGCCTTCCATAGCCATACAAGACACAGGGAGACAGCTGCTGCACGCAATGCAAGGCAACTCTGCCCATCCTGTAAACAACATGCTGAAACACCCACTCACTTCCTGTTGGAGTGCCCTGCCTACTCTATCCCCCGCAGCATGCCACATATTGCAGACTGTATTGCAGATGCCCAAGCCAGCCCCACACAGGCCCCATGGCGCCAACTGCTCAACCAGCCTTTGATGGCCAACTACATCCTCCGCGCTTGGGACATTAGAAGAGCCGCCCTTGCAGGGCGCGAGGCCAATGGAGGAAGCTCTATGGCGTTAACACCTGGGCCTGCAGCTGATATCACTGGAGAGCAGTAACAGCCTTTGCAGCAGCAGCAGCAGTGGAGCGTTGACGGCAGTTGACTGATTTGACAGCTTTGTGTTTTTGTATCGAGAGCCGTCTAGTGCCGAGCCTCCGAATTGGTCCAGCCCAAAGTCACATTGCCACAAAGGGTTTTTTATATTCCTCCACGGAGGTTTTTGCCCGGCATCCATTCGGAGGGTTGTCCATCTCGTGCACTTAGATAGTACGCTTGGGGATTTTTGGGTTGGTTTTCATCCTCACAAAAGCGTCAGGCTTCTCTGTTTTGATCCTCAGTATGTTGTTCCTTCTGGGTTGTTGTGCTATCTCCGTGATATCAGTGAATGGCTGGCATGAGCTCTTGAGTTTCATAGCTACAGGTGTAACTTTGATTTGATTTGATTTGATTTGTTTGCCATTCATCAGGGACGCCACCATCGTCCATTGTTGGTGTTTCTTCTTTTTTGTCACTTTTATCGGCATTGAACACCGAGCATTGAATACCATACTCGCTTTTGAGAGTATCCACAATAATATCCTTAAAATATTTGTTAGATTTGCCCTTATTCAGTACAATGCCTTGAAGTATAACATAACTCATTCTGTCCTTGTCAAATGTCAAAAGGGGTGTTCCTTTTTTGTCATATCTGATGAGCGTTGGCACATCATTCACATATGGGAATGGTTTATGTGGGAAGTATTCACATACTTTGCGGATGTCGTTGTCTAACCATCTATCAACTGTGTCTTCTTGTGATGGGAAATAATCGGCAGACACATTGTTGTTGATGTAAATTGTCATATTTCCATCAATAAGTTGTCTAACACGAAACAACATTTGGAGGTCAATATCTACAGTAGGAGTGAAGAAGCTATTTTCAAGGACGGCAAAGAACCTGTGGAAATGCATACGCTCAAAACTCATACCAGCACTGATTGATGGTGAATAAATGAGGATGTCATACTTGTCCCATACATCAATCACCATCTCTGCATGGTCATTGATTGTTTGTTGGTCAGTTGCTGAATTGTAGATGAGGATTTTTGGAGGGTTTTGTAAGTCTTTAAACAACATGTAAAGTTCAACATTCAAAGCATCTGTAAATGACTTGGTACTTGATGCTACAACTGACCTTTTCCCTTGAGACCATAAGTCGGCAATCTTTGTGGCGACTTCTTTCTCAACATGTTCATTTTGCTTGAGTGTGATGACATCTGCCGTGCGATTCGTGGGTCTGATGTAGTCATTTTTGATCCAGTATGGAAGGACATTTTTTTGTTCGCAAGGTATTCAACAAAATTGAACACCAATGTATTATCCACACAAGCATCCATAAGGTAGATTTGTTTTGCTGATAGTAACGTCATCTCAAACAACATTGAAACCATAGATCGCTTGTCCATGATGTTGCTATTGAAGTGGTTGAGCACGCTGAGTGTTTCATCAATAAACACATAGTCAAATGGGATTTCATTATTCACCCTCCAAATGCTGTCCAAGCACACCACAACACGATTGTCATTTATTTTGTTCTCTTGGAAATCCATGTAATTTACGAAACCAATGTCACGAATGGAGTTGATATATTTCCTTGATAAAGTGCGTGAAAATGTGATGAACAAGCATTTGGCATCTTCACTTACTTTTGATTTGATGAAGTTGATGATTTCCACGGTTTTCCCAACACCCATATTTGCTTTGACACAGCATATGGGTACATTTGGGTATGGATTCATAGTGCTTTTGTTGTAACTCTCATTCCAATCAATCACATATCTTTTACAATGGAGTGTTTGAGCCGATTTCATTGACAAAAAAAGCAGAAAGTATGATTTCAAAGGAGTCAGGGTGAAAGTCCAAATACCATCTGATTTCCATGTAGCAATACAATCAGGGTCGTAACATTTGTAAGACACGATATTTGTTGGAAACTTGTATTCAAAAAACTGCATGTTTGACTTGTGGCATCTTCCAGCATAAGCACATTTACATGTCTTGCAGTTTTCAATGTAGAAGTGGAACACATTATTTTTCTTTATTTCTGCACGATTAAGTTTGAAGTTTCCAATTACATCCTTGATTTGTTACGGATCCCAGTAAAAGGTCATCTAGCAGTTTTTGGGGCAGTTTTTGGACCCCCATATCTCAGCAAGCACGGGCGCGCGAGGCTTGCAACTCCGTGTGCGTTATAAGGACATAAAAGTACCAAGAGACTTTTCAATTCAGCCACTATGCAAGCTTGAGCTGCAAATGCGTTTTGAGATGTCAACATGTGCATGTTCTTCCCAATGCACAAAGGCTTGAAAAATTCGTTTTCAACGTCATTAACTTACAGAAACGACTGGACGGTCACACAGCAGCAAAGACAGTGCATACCGGAGGACACAAATTGAAAAAAACTCTGCTAAATTCACACAATTCCGTGATCGGGCTGAAACTGAAGCAGTACATTTCTGTACTGTGTGTACACGTTTAAGTGCAATCTCAAGTGGTGCAGGCGAGCAGGTGAGGCACTTGTCCTGACCAGTTACAAATGACACTTCGGCGCTCGATACACATCCATATGAATCAAACGTGTCCTACAAAGTACGTTTGCATCGCAAAACGGAAAGATCGGGTCTCCAAGACTCACTTACACCAAGCTGCGCGCCATCGTTTAAAGCAACATGCAAGGCACTTCGCTAGGGACAGTCAGTATAGCACTGATCTTTCTTAGCTTTGTTTTCGGTTTCAATGGGAGCTGTCACGAGGAGCAGGCGTGCTGCTGACGTTGAAGCACCAGCAGACAGCACAACAACAGATGGACCACCAGCAGCAGCACCTGCTGCACCTCACCGGTCTCCTGGCGTCATTGAATGTGCTTCTCCGTAGAAGCTCACCATCAACAAACACAGCACACTCACATTACAGCATACGCACACTACAGCACATTCACATTACCTGTTGATCAACACCACTAGACAGCAAGGCAGCCAGGGGGGGGGGGAGCAGGAAGCACAGGAGCTTTCAGGTGCAGCAACTGCACACAAATGACAATTGTACAGCAGGATGCCGGAAAAACCCACGAGTGAATAAAAATGAACAGGAGGGGACCACTGGGATCCGTCGCCGTCCCTGGTTGTGATGATTGCCAAATCCATATTTGGGGCGTAAGTTCGTGATGAAATGGTATGAGAATACTTTTGAGGATAATCCTTATGTACTACAACAAAGTTGTCTTCCATTTTTGTAGATGAGTTTCCAAAAGGTTGAAGTACATTCTCCTTTGCCAATTTAGAAGAGTAGAGCATTCGGTAAGAGCGGAAGTTTGTATATACTCCAGTATCAAATAGGTACTTAACAATTGTTTTTTGTTGTCCATTCACACACCGTTGTGTTTCATATTGAAGGAATGTTTTGACCTCACCTGAAAGGACTGTAATATTTGAAACGAAACCTGCTAAATTCTCCACAAGTTGTTTATGGACTTTGATGTTAGGAGCAATCAAATTACACTTGATGTGTGCTGAAAACTTGATTGGCGTTGATGCTGTTGCCACCTGACAATTTTCACCGATGATGAATTGAATTTTAACATCATAGACATTTCCAAGAAATCTTGCTGGATTGTCCAAGATTGCATGGATGACCTCTTCATTGGATAAGTTGCACGAAGGGTCTTTATGTCGGTCAAGGTCAAAATACATGTAGACAGGGGTTGCATCATTTGGTATAACTTCATATACATTCTTGGTCTTCTTTGCTACATTCAACATATCTTGGAATGTTTCACACGCTGTAAAGTTTTTAGCACCATCTTTAGATACATCTTTTGAAAGGAATATGTCCCAGTTCTTCTTGTTTGCAGCGTTCAAATGAACTTTTGTTGAATACCACTTCGTCATTCTTTTATAATTTACAAATATGTTTATTCCTTAAATGTTATTATAGTTTCATTTTTTTTCTTGCTTAAGTTCATTTTGTTTTGATCTATATGCCCTCATATATTCACAAGTTTTTTTATTCCATTCCATTCGTCCATTTTCTGTTGTTATTTTACGATAGTACCATTCACGCTTCCATTGTCGTTGTTTTTCGGCATATTGTTCAGGTGTGAGTGTTTTTGGTCGTGCCATATCTGTATGTTATTGTGTTCTTATACTTAAATACCTTTTTTTTAAAGTGCTGCCTAATAATTTTTACAGTGTTTCAGTGTCAAAATAAAAATCGTAGGATGAAATTCGAAGGTTCAGTGGGGCGAAAAAGCAAGGATGGTATATATAACAAGGATTGCTTTTTTGCCCCTCTAATAAGGGTTTAGGGTTTAGGGTTTCCTAAACCCTAAACCCTAATAAGATTATTTTTTAACAACAATATAAAAAAATATTCAACCCATTAGCCGTTTCAACAGTAATGCCTTCTCTAATTCAATTTCACCAAGACGCTTAATCATATCTTCTTTTGTCATATTTAAGGGTGATGATGGTGGTTGTTGTGGTTCTTCCCTCAATGGACTGTCAAACTCATCAACGCTCCCTTCTTCTTCTGCATCTGCGACCATTTGCTGTATAGCCTCATTGACCTCATGAATTTCATCAGCAATCTGTGTAAGTGGTTTATCCCTATTTTCAATAGGGGCTGACCTATACCTAAACATCGTTGTGACATACTTGTCTCCTAAGTCTTTGGCAATGTCTTCAAGTTGGAGTTCGTTGTATTGTGTGATATTGCGTCCGATCCAATCTTGGAATGTGTGGGGGAAGGTGTTGACATTCAAACCTGTTTTCTTAAAGACTTGTTTGAAGCACGAGATCATGTACTTAGAGAAGCCATTTTCATCATATTTGTCAGTGTTTTTACCAGTTTCCTTGAAGAATACAAAATGGTCTTGTTTGTTCTTTACTTGGCTCATATCTGTGATGCCCCAAAGTTTAACATATTTTTAAGGAGTTGTGTGAGAGTTGAGTTTAGTTGTTTTACATAACGAGGTAAAACTTCATAACGCTTTCCCTCTTTATCAGTCTTCCATTGTGTTTTGAATGCATCAATATGAATTGTAGCAGTATCGCCTTGAATGTGGAGTATATTGCGTCCTTCCATTTCTTTCTCACTTGGAAGTTTGGAATAGTATTGTAGGTTGGCGTAATCCATCACACGACGAGGTGTTTGTAGAATGTAGGTGTTTGTAGAATGTAGGTGTTTGTAGAATGTAGGGTAGACCCCGCCGTCCTTACAGGGCGTGAAGCCAATGGGAGGTAATCCTATGGCGTTTCTGGGTAAGGAGGGGGCCCTGAAGCATTATTATTATTATTATTATGTAAAAGCCAACAGCACACGCAAGGCGTAAATCTTTCTTCCCTTTTGTTGTATTACCCATCGCATGCGTGTCAATGAATTCTTTGTATTCAGTTTTGTAGTTTTCATATAGCATATCAGGGTATTTCAACACACCACCCTTTGGTTTGTAAAGTTTTCGTTCATCATTTGATAGGTTCTGATAATCATTCTTTTTCTTGTTGTATTTGTCAAAAGTTTCTTTTGGGACTTTCACAATGGATGCCCTTCCTGTAACTGACACGAGTGTGGTAAAGTATTGCCTACGAGTTTCAAGGCTTATCCCAGAACCATCATTCTTGTTGGTAATTTGTTCTTCAACTACGTTACAAACAAGATCAAAGTCACTGATGAGTGGAAACATATTTGTATTTCCGAGTTTGTTTTCGAGTTCGTCATATGTGAGTGATTGGTCTGCTTCCTTCCAAGTTGCACAAAGTTGTATCATATTGCTTCTCATAATTCTTTTTGTTCCTTCTGGGTTGGGTAGGTTGTCAATTGCTTTAAGGATTTGCCCAAGTGTTTTAAGGTCGGGGTCTCGTTTCACTTGCTTCCCAGTTCTTTTCACCATTCTATAATATTAATATGAGGTATTTACTTAAATAATGGTAAGTTTTATCTGCGTTCCAAATTTTTTATTAACTCTGTTGCTTTATCTATCAACGATTTGACTAAAGGTAAAGGTATAATCATCCGCTTACTCTTATTGAAGTCGTCAGACGACACTTGGAATGATGTTGCGTGGTGATGTATAGTTTTTGAACTGTAATTTTTCTTATTATATTTAGCATGTGTAAGACTTGCTAATAATTTTACAGTGGTGTCAGTGTCAAAATAAAAATCGTAGGATGAAATTCGAAGTTTCAGTGGGGCAAAAAAGCAAGGATGGTATATATAACAAGGATTGCTTTTTTGCCCCTCTAATAACATTTTAATTGGAATAAATGAAATAATTGAATCTGCATAAATCTTAAATGTTGAAGTGAAAAAAAATGGAATGATTAAAAGACGGTGTGACTTGAACGAGGGACTGTTGATACATGAGCGATAGTCTTTAAGTGGTTAGCTACGGAAGGTGGCGGAAGGTGGTGGAAGGTGGTGTGCATTTGTCTTGAGTAAGAACCGATCGATGTTGGTGAAGTGAGAAAAGTTGGAATGATTTAAAGACGGTGTGACTTGAACGAGTGGCGTGTGATACATGAGCGATAGTTTTTAAGTGGTTAGCTACGGAAGGTGGCGGAAGGTGGCGGAAGGTGGTCGCATGGAGCTCGTGGAAGGGGGTGGAAGGTGGTGGAAGGTGGTGGAAGGTGGTGGAAGGTGGTGGAAGGTGGTGTGCATGGAGCTGTTCGGAGAACCGAGGGTCAGCACGCTCCGCCTATCGGCTCCGCTTTGCTTGCTTCCGTGGGGTGCCGCCCTTTTTTGGTTTTTCGGTGTTTTTTGAAAAAATCGCGAAAAATCGTAAAAAATCGCGAAAAATCGTAAAATTGAAAAAAAACGAGTATGAGGGGAGGGTGATACTCACGCTGGACGAGTATATGCGAGGGATATATGAATACGTGCTGGCTCCTGTCGGCAAGGTTCCCATCATGTGTCAAACCCCCGGCCAATCACCTCGCACACCTCAGATCAACGGCGCCCACCTGGTCAACCAGACCGCTTCTTCGCAGGCCCTCTCCTGTTGGCAGCATCGGGACACAGGTGAGGATGCAGGACCGCTGGGATCCCGACAGACTGACGGCCAGTAGGTGCAGAGGACGGCAGGCGCACCATCTGCACTGGCTCTTGTGCTGTGCTGGCCCAGCACAGCAGGCTGCTGTTCAGTGGCACTGCCTGCATGCACTGACATTGCACACCATTGGCTTTTTTTAAAAGGGGAGGAAGGGGAGATGGAACTGCCGCTGCATATGCTGCCACTGTGCTGTCATTCCCTCATTACTGGATACTTTCACCACAAAGTGGTACTCTCCAGACCTGGTAAACTGCCGAAGCCGAAGCTTGGTAAACCTGCGCGTGAAGGGTAAACCACCGAAACCCCTTCACCACTGCGAGCCGCTACAAGGGTGGGCGGACATCACAGCCTGGCCAGTGTTTTTGCCAGCATTCGATCCCCAGACCTTGCGATCTGAAGACCACCGACATATTGTAATCGGCTATCGGCGGCCCATTTTTTGTGGCCACAGCCGCGAGCACACCACTCCTGGCACTGATCCATGTTGTTGTTGTTTGCATGTGGTCCTGCAGGTGCAACAAGGACCGTTGCAAGTCAAGCCGTGTCTACCGTGCTGGCTCCTGTCGGCAAGGTTCCCATCATGTGTCAAACCCCCGGCCGATCACCCCGCACACCTCAGATCAACGGCGCCCACCTGGTCAACCAGACCGCTTCTTCGCAGGCCCTCTCCTGCTGGCAGCATCAGGACACAGGTGAGGATGCAGGACCACTGGGATCCCGACAGACTGACGGTCAGTAGGTGCAGAGGACGGCAGGCGCACCATCTGCACTGGCTCTTGTGCTGTGCTGGCCCAGCACAGCAGGCTGCTGTTCAGTGGCACTGCCTGCATGCACTGACATTGCACACCATTGGCTTTTTTTGTGGCCACAGCCGCGAGCACACCACTCCTGGTACTAATCCATGTTGCTGTTGTTTGCATGTGGTCCTGCAGGTGCAACAAGGACCGTTGCAAGTCAAGCCGTGTCTACCGTGCTGGCTCCTGTCGGCAAGGTTCCCATCATGTGTCAAACCCCCGGCCGATCACCCCGCACACCTCAGATCAACGGCGCCCACCTGGTCAACCAGACCGCTTCTTCGCAGGCCCTCTCCTGCTGGCAGCATCAGGACACAGGTGAGGATGCAGGACCACTGGGATCCCGACAGACTGACGGTCAGTAGGTGCAGAGGACGGCAGGCGCACCATCTGCACTGGCTCTTGTGCTGTGCTGGCCCAGCACAGCAGGCTGCTGTTCAGTGGCACTGCCTGCATGCACTGACATTGCACACCATTGGCTTTTTTTGTGGCCACAGCCGCGAGCACACCACTCCTGGTACTAATCCATGTTGCTGTTGTTTGCATGTGGTCCTGCAGGTGCAACAAGGACCGTTGCAAGTCAAGCCGTGTCTACCGTGCTGGCTCCTGTCGGCAAGGTTCCCATCATGTGTCAAACCCCCGGCCGATCACCCCGCACACCTCAGATCAACGGCGCCCACCTGGTCAATCAGACCGCTTCTTCGCAGGCCCTCTCCTGCTGGCAGCATCGGGACACAGGTGAGGATGCAGGACCTCTGGGATCCCGACAGACTGACGGCCAGTAGGTGCAGAGGACGGCAGGCACACCATCTGCACTGGCTCTTGTGCTGTGCTGGCCCAGCACAGCAGGCTGCTGTTCAGTGGCACTGCCTGCATGCACTGACATTGCACACCATTGGCTTTTTTTGTGGCCACAGCCGCGAGCACACCACTCCTGGCACTGATCCATGTTGCTGTTGTTTGCATGTGGTTCTGCAGGTGCAACAAGGACCGTTGCAAGTCAAGCCGTGTCTACCGTGCTGGCTCCTGTCGGCAAGGTTCCCATCATGTGTCAAACCCCCGGCCAATCACCCCGCACACCTCAGATCAACGGCGCCCACCTGGTCAACCAGACCGCTTCTTCGCAGGCCCTCTCCTGTTGGCAGCATCGGGACACAGGTGAGGATGCAGGACCGCTGGGATGCCGACAGACTGACGGCCAGTAGGTGCAGAGGACGGCAGGCGCACCATCTGCACTGGCTCTTGTGCTGTGCTGGCCCAGCACAGCAGGCTGCTGTTCAGTGGCACTGCCTGCATGCACTGACATTGCACACCATTGGCTTTTTTTGTGGCCACAGCCGCGAGCACACCACTCCTGGTACTGATCCATGTTGCTGTTGTTTGCATGTGGTTCTGCAGGTGCAACAAGGACCGTTGCAAGTCAAGCCGTGTCTACCGTGCTGGCTCCTGTCGGCAAGGTTCCCATCATGTGTCAAACCCCCGGCCAATCACCCCGCACACCTCAGATCAACGGCACCCACCTGGTCAACCAGACCGCTTCTTCGCAGGCCCTCTCCTGTTGGCAGCATCGGGACACAGGTGAGGATGCAGGACCGCTGGGATCCCGACAGACTGACGGCCAGTAGGTGCAGAGGACGGCAGGCGCACCATCTGCACTGGCTCTTGTGCTGTGCTGGCCCAGCACAGCAGGCTGCTGTTCAGTGGCACTGCCTGCATGCACTGACATTGCACACCATTGGCTTTTTTTAAAAGGGGAGGAAGGGGAGATGGAACTGCCGCTGCATATGCTGCCACTGTGCTGTCATTCCCTCATTACTGGATACTTTCACCACATAGTGGTACTCTCCAGACCTGGTAAACTGCCGAAGCCGAAGCTTGGTAAACCTGCGCGTGAAGGGTAAACCACCGAAACCCCTTCACCACTGCGAGCCGCTACAAGGGTGGGCGGACATCACAGCCTGGCCAGTGTTTTTGCCAGCATTCGATCCCCAGACCTTGCGATCTGAAGACCACCGACATATTGTAATGGGCTATCGGCGGCCCACTTTTTGTGGCCACAGCCGCGAGCACACCACTCCTGGCACTGATCCATGTTGCTGTTGTTTGCATGTGGTCCTGCAGGTGCAACAAGGACCGTTGCAAGTCAAGCCGTGTCTACCGTGCTGGCTCCTGTCGGCAAGGTTCCCATCATGTGTCAAACCCCCGGCCGATCACCCCGCACACCTCAGATCAACGGCGCCCACCTGGTCAACCAGACCGCTTCTTCGCAGGCCCTCTCCTGCTGGCAGCATCAGGACACAGGTGAGGATGCAGGACCACTGGGATCCCGACAGACTGACGGTCAGTAGGTGCAGAGGACGGCAGGCGCACCATCTGCACTGGCTCTTGTGCTGTGCTGGCCCAGCACAGCAGGCTGCTGTTCAGTGGCACTGCCTGCATGCACTGACATTGCACACCATTGGCTTTTTTTGTGGCCACAGCCGCGAGCACACCACTCCTGGTACTAATCCATGTTGCTGTTGTTTGCATGTGGTCCTGCAGGTGCAACAAGGACCGTTGCAAGTCAAGCCGTGTCTACCGTGCTGGCTCCTGTCGGCAAGGTTCCCATCATGTGTCAAACCCCCGGCCGATCACCCCGCACACCTCAGATCAACGGCGCCCACCTGGTCAACCAGACCGCTTCTTCGCAGGCCCTCTCCTGCTGGCAGCATCAGGACACAGGTGAGGATGCAGGACCACTGGGATCCCGACAGACTGACGGTCAGTAGGTGCAGAGGACGGCAGGCGCACCATCTGCACTGGCTCTTGTGCTGTGCTGGCCCAGCACAGCAGGCTGCTGTTCAGTGGCACTGCCTGCATGCACTGACATTGCACACCATTGGCTTTTTTTGTGGCCACAGCCGCGAGCACACCACTCCTGGTACTAATCCATGTTGCTGTTGTTTGCATGTGGTCCTGCAGGTGCAACAAGGACCGTTGCAAGTCAAGCCGTGTCTACCGTGCTGGCTCCTGTCGGCAAGGTTCCCATCATGTGTCAAACCCCCGGCCAATCACCCCGCACACCTCAGATCAACGGCGCCCACCTGGTCAATCAGACCGCTTCTTCGCAGGCCCTCTCCTGCTGGCAGCATCGGGACACAGGTGAGGATGCAGGACCTCTGGGATCCCGACAGACTGACGGCCAGTAGGTGCAGAGGACGGCAGGCACACCATCTGCACTGGCTCTTGTGCTGTGCTGGCCCAGCAAAGCAGGCTGCTGTTCAGTGGCACTGCCTGCATGCACTGACATTGCACACCATTGGCTTTTTTTGTGGCCACAGCCGCGAGCACACCACTCCTGGCACTGATCCATGTTGCTGTTGTTTGCATGTGGTTCTGCAGGTGCAACAAGGACCGTTGCAAGTCAAGCCGTGTCTACCGTGCTGGCTCCTGTCGGCAAGGTTCCCATCATGTGTCAAACCCCCGGCCAATCACCCCGCACACCTCAGATCAACGGCGCCCACCTGGTCAACCAGACCGCTTCTTCGCAGGCCCTCTCCTGTTGGCAGCATCGGGACACAGGTGAGGATGCAGGACCGCTGGGATGCCGACAGACTGACGGCCAGTAGGTGCAGAGGACGGCAGGCGCACCATCTGCACTGGCTCTTGTGCTGTGCTGGCCCAGCACAGCAGGCTGCTGTTCAGTGGCACTGCCTGCATGCACTGACATTGCACACCATTGGCTTTTTTTGTGGCCACAGCCGCGAGCACACCACTCCTGGTACTGATCCATGTTGCTGTTGTTTGCATGTGGTTCTGCAGGTGCAACAAGGACCGTTGCAAGTCAAGCCGTGTCTACCGTGCTGGCTCCTGTCGGCAAGGTTCCCATCATGTGTCAAACCCCCGGCCAATCACCCCGCACACCTCAGATCAACGGCGCCCACCTGGTCAACCAGACCGCTTCTTCGCAGGCCCTCTCCTGTTGGCAGCATCGGGACACAGGTGAGGATGCAGGACCGCTGGGATCCCGACAGACTGACGGTCAGTAGGTGTAGAGGACGGCAGGCGCACCATCTGCACTGGCTCTTGTGCTGTGCTGGCCCAGCACAGCAGGCTGCTGTTCAGTGGCACTGCCTGCATGCACTGACATTGCACACCATTGGCTTTTTTTGTGGCCACAGCCGCGAGCACACCACTCCTGGCACTGATCCATGTTGCTGTTGTTTGCATGTGGTCCTGCAGGTGCAACAAGGACCGTTGCAAGTCAAGCCGTGTCTACCGTGCTGGCTCCTGTCGGCAAGGTTCCCATCATGTGTCAAACCCCCGGCCAATCACCCCGCACACCTCAGATCAACGGCGCCCACCTGGTCAATCAGACCGCTTCTTCGCAGGCCCTCTCCTGTTGGCAGCATCGGGACACAGGTGAGGATGCAGGACCTCTGGGATCCCGACAGACTGACGGCCAGTAGGTGCAGAGGACGGCAGGCGCACCATCTGCACTGGCTCTTGTGCTGTGCTGGCCCAGCACAGCAGGCTGCTGTTCAGTGGCACTGCCTGCATGCACTGACATTGCACACCATTGGCTTTTTTTGTGGCCACAGCCGCGAGCACACCACTCCTGGTACTGATCCACTGTGTGGATCTGTGTGGCTCTGTGTGGCAGTTTTTGTGTCGTCACGCTGACAATACAGAAAAGGTGATGTGAGTTCCCATTCAGGCACGCTCCCAGTGCACTCACTTTGTCTCCCATGATGTGTCACATGCTGCCCATGCAGGCTGTTGGCGTGGCACGACTGCTGGATGTGACAACAGCGGAGCACCTCTAACAACTACCGGCGTCATTATACAGCATGTAAAACTGGGACACCTCTACATGTGGCAACACCACGGCGGCTCTTTGATCACTGGAGAACATCATGGCATGTCTGGGCATGCACCAGGTGGGCTTCTTGTCAGTCTGTGGTGGCGTCTTGTAGTTGACAGCTGATGAAATGGTTGTCCATTTCACGTTTACTGACAAGCAGGCAGTTTCAGAGCAAAAGCGATGTTCCTTAATGCACGTGCTCAATACCCATTCTGTTGTGCTTTGTTGTCACTCTCCACCATGTTGTTCACAGGTGTTTGCTTTGCAACGCCACACTTCATGGTGGTCAATGGTGTCTTGCTTCCAACTGTGTCAAGCGTTGCATGCTGGGAATGGGCTGGTCTGCCCCCATGCATTCAGATCATTGTACAACAGTACAGTCTCCCCGCACTTGTGATATGCTTGCAGCAGCTACTGGAAGCAGTGGGAGCAGTGATGACCTACACGTCAATGCTTGTACCATACTTACCCCTGGCTTTTTGGACTACCAAGGCGGCTGTGATAGCCATCAAACTAGCCGAGCCAGGATATATGCCTCCATGTCTCACAGCTCTTGGCAGTGCCTTCTTGCTTGCCTTCGCAATGCCTGTATTATGGGCAACAGTATGGTGGTTGGCTTCAGTGGTTCCAATTGTGATACAACAAAAACGCCGATGGTGCAGCATGCACTACTTGCTGCTACTGCTGTTGCTGTGCTCAGTGGTACCGTGCCAAGCAACAGGAGCAACGGGTAGGTGCCTAAATCCTTTTGACTTGTGGTGTGTAGCACAGCATGGCAGAAACATGAGGCCATGGAAGAAAGTCTATGTATAGCTCAACTACGCCAAGCGGGTGTGTAGTAGAGTTGGCTGTAACTTTAGAATAACAATTACCTTCACATGTCTGCAGGATCAGTGGTTGGCAACACTTCCAATGTGGCAGTGGCAGCAATGGCGACTGGTGGTGCACTTGCTGGAACCGCCCTCCGATGTGCCTTACCTTCATCACCACAGCCATCTGGCACTGATGTGACATCACCGGCGCCAACAGCCATCGAAAAACTGATCAACTGCCCAGACCCGGCAATCCAGTTGGCATTGTTCAAAGAGGCAATCAGGCGTGCTGATGGAGGCCCTGTGGTAGCCGTTTTTACACAACCTCTCAACCACTCCGACGCGAACCTGGCAGAAGTGCTGCGTCACACCCCGCCAAGTGCAATCTGCAGGTGGCTACCAGGCAAGTCAATTTCTATCACGCTTTTGGTGGGCAGATTGCACTGAACCCCATCTAAAGCCAGTGATGAGGGCACTCATACCTAACGTCTCAGACATGATGTCACCAGCCATCATATGCCACATGTTTGCTGTTGTTGCTGTTGTCGTGCGCAGTTGCTGCAAGATTTATCTGCAAAGAGGCTATCGTGCACTGCAGACCACTGGACTCCAGTGTGAACCTTTTTGGGTGAGCATCGCAGTATCAGTGGTATAGTAGTTAGCGGTAGTCAGTATACGTAGTAGTCAAACTTCAGGACTGCTGCCACGATATGCCAGCTTTTCACTCAATGCCAAACCACTGCTTGCTGCATCGACACTATCTTTCTTTTTCTCTTTCCACTGACATGTGGTCCAGTGACATATGGAGTGATCCATGTGATGTGTGATTGCTGCTGTTGTGCGGTGCTTTGTTACAGGTGTCACACAACTGTTCGGTTCTTTGGTATCAATCAACTGATGCCGGGCCCCCAGCTTGCCACGATTAGGAATGCATGTCAATTGGGCAACTGGGATGACAAGACCGTCAAAAACGCTCTGACCCAAAGCATCCGCGACGTCTATGGAGACCTTGCGAAGGACTTGTATGTCTCGTATACAATCGTGCGCCTTGACAGTATCGTTGACTATACAAATTGGTGGGAGGTGAGGCCGAATGCGTATGGTTATCCTCGGGTACACGACAGGAACCCCACAACTCTTCTAGATCATGCGTATTTACAGTCTCCACCATTTTTTGTTGTGCACAGGCTGCTTTCAAGACCGAACTCTCACCATTCTGCTGTGACAACAAGGGGTGGATCAAGAGCCAAGCAAAGTGGAAGGAGCAGTCGACTGACGGTACTGAGGGTATCGCGAGGATTACTACTACTACTACTACTGCTACTGCTACTGCTACTACTACTACTACTGCTACTGCTACTGCTACTGCTACTACTACTGCTACTACTACTACTACTACTACTACTACTACTACTACTACTACTACTACTACTACTACTACTACTACTACTACTACTACTACTACTACTACTACTACTACTACTACTACTACTACTACTACTACTACTACTACTACTACTACTACTACTACTACTACTACTACTACTACTACTACTACTACTACTACTACTACTACTACTACTACTACTACTACTACTACTACTACTACTACTACTACTACTACTACTACTACTACTACTACTACTACTACTACTACTACTACTACTACTACTACTATACTCGATAATCGTGACATGCCAACACTTGTTATCACAGCACAGGTACACGACCGTTCAACAGCTGAAAATCACTGAGGGTCACACGGCAGTGGACACGGTTCTAATATACATAGGTTGTGTATTCCTTGTGCCAGTGTTGTGGTGTGAACTGCTGTATGACACCACCACCTCTGTACACACATGTGTGTATGTGCTCATGTCCACGCATCGATCACAACTCATACACAATGTTTGCTTGGCTGCAGGGCCTTGATGGGAAGAAGACAACACACTCTCCATGTGAAGCTCCATTCTTGTCTGGATTGTTGCCAATGGCAGTCGCTACTGGGTCAGAACTATGTTGTGCTATGCCTCTGCATGTAAAACAACTGGTCAACACGACAGCCAGCAAACGGCCAGTGGAGCTGACCCGGGACATGCTTTTCTGCCCGAACGGATCGGCAGGTGGCACCAAACCCAAAAAGGGCGGCAAATGCAGCAAGGGCAGCGAGGGCAGTAAGGACAAAAATGACAGCTATGGCACTAAATTGACTATGAGCGGCCATGTGTACGTGGACTCCAACATTGGCCTGCGCTGCCCACCACCGATGGCCCTTATCCACAAGGGGATTCGTATCTTGGCACTGACTGGCTCAGCCAGTTCAGTATCAACCGACTTCAACAACGCATGCATTCTGTTTCGTGATCTACTACGTACCACAAGCCCAGAGGTAAGAGGATGATTCGTAGTCCTGTCAGGTCAGGTCTGTTTCTGTTCTGGCTTAAACGAGTGCTGCTGGCGGTGCTCAAAAGTTTATACATGTGTTATTAGCAGGGGGTGCCATTGTTTGCATTGTGGGCAATTTTGAGGGCCCCCCTTGGCATGGCTGTGTTGCTCCACCAGGTCCTGAGCACACATAACAGAGTTATTGATAGGTTTGAACCAACATGGGCATATATCTTGAGATTTACCCGTACAGCGGGGCCTGAAATTGATATGCCACTAACAGTTGACTGATCCACCTCTGAAAGTCTGGTGACGTTTTAACATTTTTTGAGGTATGTTTAGGCACTTTGTGAAAAAAATGAAATGAAAAATAACAGCAAAACAAAGGAAATATTCGCAGCAGGGGAGTCACTTTTGGCACTCCCTGCAATTACCTTACATATGTGTCACCCCTGCAAATACAGTGGATTTGTGTATGTTTTTGCAGGAGTTGTGGACTACCGCAAGCCCAGCCCCACACGTCAAGGAATCAGTCAACTTCTTCGTCCAATATGGCACACGCAATGTCCCGCGTCGCTATCTCTTCACTCACGTGCCAGGAAATGTCACACTGGCCTTGTTACGGATGTCGCTTTCAACGGAGTTCGCATTCAGTGAGGCGGCAGGCACGCTGTGGGCATTTGCAAACGATGCCCACGTCGTTCGGAGTCTGGGTAAAATGTATGCCAATGGCATCTTACAAGGCATGCCAATCACAACCGCTCTCGACCATTCAGCAGAACTGGCCGGGCTTCAGATCCGTCCGTCAGGTGGGCATTCAGGGGGAAGGAAAAATTTGATTGGGGAGGCGGGCCCGGATTGAGCCGCACATGTAAGACATAGTGATGATGCAATATGTGAATGCGCAATAATGATGGAAAGAATAGCTAGGACCGGGAGTACTGCCAGGTAGTACATCACCTTGACACCAACCCCGTCACCAATGTTGCTTACGTAGAATTGACAACAAACAATACCCACAAACGTCCCGCTGAAGTGCAAGACACTCATCAGGACACGAGCGTCACTGGACTGCCACCCGCTGCCAAGCGGTCAAAGGCATGGGAGCCTGTGCACAACCTGGACAAGGCTGTCAACTGGGTCAAAGCCAACATGGCGGACCTTGAGATGAAGCTTCGAAGCTCAAACGAAGTTTTCAAACGGACATTCCAGTTCAATGACGCCATCCTGCAGCTACAGTCCTCAACAAACCAGGCAGTGAAGCAACTGACTGACCTGGAGACTAAATACCACAAATACCTGTCAGGAAATGGTGTGCCAAAGCATGTATGGGACAGGTACAATGCACTGCATGGCTTACTGGGAAAACGACAAGAGCGTTATGAAAGGTTTTGGCGTCCTGTGTTGGCAGGGTGGCCGGCTCAGGTGAAGAGGTTGGAGTCCATCGCTGCAACTTTCATTCGCGACGCAGCAAGCCGTGAAGACGCAGTCCAGTTCGAGCAGCACCGCCTACGCATTGCCCTTGAAGGGATGTCTCAGGAATGCACCGCCAGGTTTTGGGGGGAGGTTGTTACAAGTAGATACTTTCACCGCAAAGCGGTACTCTCTACACTTGATCGACTGGGTAAGCCAAAGACGCACACCTGAACCGAGGGAACCTGCAAAGACACGTCAGACAAGACCAGCCCCCCAAAAAAAAAAACACAGACATGGCAACTGCCACACACACCGAGTATAGTATCGTGCTTTCAAGACTCTGTTGTAAATCTGCAGTCTACACATACCGTGCACGCACACACATGGGTCAGTCCTTCAAGCATATCAGAAACACTGTTGTACAACTAACACATCAAAGCCAGCACAACACCTTCTGAGCTAACACGCAAAGCAGTACCCACAGGGTGGCAACTACAAGTGCCCCTACCGCGACTCCCAACACATCTACTGAGCCCATTGTTGATGGGCTGACCCTGCGCCGCAAGCAAGCTGGGTATGGCATGGCGGCCACATAACCCAAGGGTTGCAGCGCAGGGCGGACTCCAAACAGGTTACCTTTCCCCAACAGGTAGCGCCTGTATACGTCCATGGCCGCGACACAGTGGGCCAGCTGATGCTGCTGAGGAGCACCAAATACACTCTGCATGCACTGCTGAGCGGAGTTGGTCACACTGAATGCAAACAACGAGGCATATTTGTCCCGGATGTGGTCATACGCTGGGCATTCCCAAATAAAGTGCTGCAAGTCTTCTGGCCTATCACCCCCGCACCTAGTCAGCATAGTGGCAGGCCACTCGGGCCGCAACCCCCTGCCACTGCACAGTGGGCATGAGCGCCCGCAACCCCACCCTAAACCCTAAACCCTAGGTTTTTACAGGACCTTCTGCTGGAGCTGCACCGTGGAGTGAACAATGCCATGACGGCACCAGATGGTGTTGCGCTGCCCGAGCCTCAGTTATACCTGCACGACCAGTAGGTGTCTGTGTGAATACTCAGGTGGCTCACCCAGAGTCCTGGATCGTCTGGTGGGCTGCAAGTTGTTGGGTTTGTCCCGTTGGTGGCCACACAGCCAGGGGATGATGCAGCAAGAGGGGCAGTGATGTAGGTGTGTCGTTGCTCTGTAAAGATGCTGATTTTGCTAATGCCGCTTGCTTTGGATTCAGAACTATAGTGGGTTGCATCCTGCAGGGAGTTGCTCGGCAAGCCCTGTGAAACCCACACGATTGCCTGCAACTGCTTATCAAGATAGTCTGGGACGGCATATGCAATCATCAACAATCATGGCTTGGCTGATAACATTGGCAACACAGTAACAATCTGACTCGTGCGGCTTGAAGACCTGAAATCTTGAACACTGCAACCTTATATTCCGGATTCATCTGTTATTGGCCTCAAGTGCTCTGGTCAGGCTCCTTCAGCATAAATAGAGTTTGAACTCAGCTGATCTGCAGAACAGCACTGCTTCCACTTGACGGGAGGGCTTGATATGGCAGCTGAAGATGTTGTGGAAGAGTTTCTGGTGAGCAGATTGAGCTGGCCGTGGATGGCGGATGCCTCCTGGGTACTGTAGTTGCTGTCTTGTATCAACAGCACAGCAGTCTGTCAAGGGTTCCATGCACTGTCCTCTCGGGATGTCAACTGCATCCAAAAGGGCCAACTGCAGGAATGTCAACCTATGTCTGCAGGACCAAGCTGAGCAGGACAGCGATGATGAGGGAGAGCCGCTGATTGCAGCTGACGATGATGCTGGCCCAAAAACGCTGCTGTCGCGCCTTGAAGGTGCGAGGCAGCAACATGTGTGCAGGTGCTGGTTCACACACTCTCTGGAATGACAGCAGAATCACCTCATACTGCATCAGACGCCACTTCTGATCATGACATGCCTTCACCGACCTTGCCAGTCTTGCACCGCTGCAGCGGCTGGTGGATTGGCATGTGCTGGTGACCCTATGTGCTCCCAGCACAAGCCAGGTGGTAGGGGAAGAACGTGACAGCAAAGCTGTGCCTGGATCACGCCGACTACTTTTTTTTGAGGGGGGGGGGAGGTCGTTACAAATGGATACGCTGGGCGGTACTCTCCACACTGGATGAACTTGTTTGTCCCACACCTTGCATGGTGCTGCTCTGTCTTGTGCCCTGCAGGCCTCCTTTTGGACCCCACTGTTGCGATGGCACGAGACACCTTCTGCCAGCAGCACTGCCAGGACCTGACGGTGAGTCATCATTGCTGAAAAGCTTCACAACACCAAGCTCGTGCCACCATCAAACCCAGGGGGAAATCACAGTGATGTGGCAGCAGAATGGTGCGTCAGGGAGTGAGTATGATGTGCAAGGGATACGTGCATCAAGACAGCATACAAACTTGAAGCATCCATCCAAACTGGGGTGTGTGCAAGCAGCTGCAGCAGCTGCCCTGCGCAGCATGCAGGACAGGGCCGCCTGCATTGCAACTACCTCATGCAGTCCGACTGGCAAGGTGAGTACAGGAGACCCTGCAGGACTCCTGCGCACCGCCAAAGCAGTTCAGGCATGGTCAGCACACAGCAGCAGCAGCTGCCAGAGTCAAGCAGCAGGAGCAGCAGCTGCCAGAGTCAAGTATGTTCAGGCATGGTCAGCACATGGCAGCAGCAGCTGCCAGAGTCAAGTCTGTTCAGGCATGGTCAGCACATAGCAGCAGCAGCTGCCAGAGTCAAGTCTGTTCAGGCATGGTCAGCACATAGCAGCAGCAGCTGCCAGAGTCAGGCTTGAGGCTGGTTGACAACATCCAGGTCGGCGGACCTGGGTGGTGCCTGTCTTGTGCTGACTCTTGTCAGCAGATGTTGCCAGTGTGCTGCAGCATGCAGCTCATCAGATGTAGTGTTGCAGCTGACTGGCTGCCGTGTGCTGTGCTGTGCTGTGCTGGGCGATGCGGGGTGGTTGACCGCATCCTGTGCAGGGGTCATCCACAGAGGCAGAACAGCAGCAGCTGTTTGTAGAGTTTCAGGGCGTCATGGAGGGGGTCTTCCTCAAGCAGCAGCAGCAGGCGGGTACAGACGGGCCGGTGGTGACACTGCAGGAGCTGGCTGAGCAGCTGCATGGCCAGGAGGAGGGTGCATGTGAAGAGGTGCGCTGACAGCAGCACTGCGTCAGGAGGTGGTCTCCAGGACTCAGCGGTCAGTGCAGCCTTGGGTTGGGTGCAGTTGTTGATCTTGCCACGGTGTGCATGCCCCAACATATGACATCCTGACATGATGATGGTTTTGAAAACCCAAGTTGGGTGTGGCAGCATGTGGCTGCATCCGTCTCTGTAGTGCTGTGCTGGGATGCCACTGGCTGGTGCCACCACTCACATGGGCCCTGGCTGCTGGTGTTCATGGCCTGGCATGGCAGCTGTCAGGGCTACCCTCTCAGCCGCCGTTGCCCTCCATCACCTTTCTAAACGCCATGTGCATATACGGCATACAGGACGCCATGTGCATGGGTCAGTGGCAGCAGGAAAGCGCCGATGACCTCACCCGACGCGGCACCTGTCAAGCTGCAGTGAGGCTTGGCAGCTGGGAGGAAGTACAGACCATCTTGCCATGCCCTGCACACTGTGTGACTTTGTGACGTCGGCTGTTTTTGCAGGTTGTGGAGCTGCTGCTCAGTGTGTCAGACAGGGGCACATTTGTGGCGCTGCTGGAGGACTTCAAACAGGCAGAGGCTGAGCAGGCTGCAGGTGAAGGAGGGCCTTGATGGTGGGGGGGAGGGAGGGGGCGGCGCTGTAAGGCAGACCTCTGCCACTGGCTGACAGCAACAGCAACGGTGAGTATGACACATGACACGCATACTGCTGTGAGGCGGTAGAACACAGCTGTGTACCACATGATGATGTCCAACATCTGAGACGTGCAGGAGCCCCTTTGGGTTGGTGTTGGTTGGGGGGCTGGGGGCGGGTGGAGGCAGGCCAGCCTGCTTCAGGGGGGCCACGCAGCCACACGCCGGGCCCAACGATTGCATCATGAATGTATGCTGGCGCTGCTGGTGCTGGTGCTGCTGTGCGTGCAGGCGGTGGTCCCTTGGTGCTGCAGGGCAGCAAGGCAGGCTTGCACACAGAGGAACAGGAGGACGGGGAGGAGCGGCCAGACCTGGACTGCAGCCTCACAGTGATAGGACGCAAGTCCTGCTCCCAGGTGGCTTAGCTGCATACTCAGCTCAGTCCGCATGCAGCTTGGGAAAGTCGTGGTGTGCTTGGTAGTGCTGCCCAGCAGCACGAAGTAACAGCTTGGACTGTTACTTGAGGACACAGGTCTTCAATCAGGAGGGCACAGCGCGGCAACCGTGCCATCAGGAGCAGTCCATGGCTTGCGAAGGGTCACGGGGTGCGGCAGGTGGCCCACATGCCATGGCTTTGGCAGGAAATGGGTGGGACGCATGGATTGAACAGGAGGGTTGGGACTGACAAAGTAGTTTTATGTTTTTGAGGGGCATCTGTAAGCCACATTTTGCCTGTTGCTTGCGGGTTTTGCAGTGGAGTAACAATTGCCGTGAGGGTCACCAGTGCCTGACAGTGCCAGTCCCAGCGGGACTCATGGTGTGTGCTGCCATGGTGTGTGTTGGTGTTGGTGGTGGTGGCGGTGGGGGAGGGGTCCAGGGAGAAAGCATAGGGAAGGCAAGGGAGGGACGAATTGTAACAACAGCAACGTTGGCTGGGCTGTGTTCATGGTCTGTCACTAGGTTTGTTTTGTTCAGTTGAAACCGGGTTTCGCAGTGACGATGTTAAGCTCTTCACAGGTACCCAAAGCAACGGTGTGCCACAAACAGCATCTGCACAAGACAGCAGCTCCCTGTTTGCCATTGCTTTTGTCCGATCACCATTCCAACCTCCTCTCCGTCGTCCAGGAAACTTTGATACCATGCCCATGCACGATTTCTGCATCCTGCCTGTGCACGCCAGCCTCTTGGCTGTTGGCGGTATCATCGCGTACAACCACAAGAAGAACGAGGTACTGTGCAGATCAGCAGACTCTGTCAGTTGTGTTCAGTAGTGTGCTGCTTATCAGCAAGGCACCATGCAGCATATGGGTTGATGTTGACCCTGTCAGCGTGCAGGCATGCGCCGGAGCCGGCTGCCAGCTGATGTGTGCAGGCAGAACTGACAGCTTGTGTGCTGCTGTTGGTGGTACCCTGGCGTGCAGGCCTCTCTCTACGGCGGCCTTGGCACTGCTGCAGTGCTGGCCGCCTGCACACAGCTGAGCTACAAGAACTTCAAGGAGAAGAAGCCTGTCTCCCAGCCCGTTACTGCTGTCAGCCTGGGCGTGTCTGCCGCAGTCACAGCTGGCATGCTGAGCCACTGCAAGGCCATTGGGGAGCACAACAAGCTGGCTGTGGCAGGGGCAGTGCTCAGCACAGCCTTCACAGGTGGGAGGGTGCTGATGTAGGGTGGCAGCAGAGCCCAGGGTGGCAGCAGAGCCCGGAAGGTGCTGTGACGATACCATTGCTGTAGAAACACTGGAAGGGACGAGCTTCTGGGCCAGTGGGCAGTTGCGTCACTAATCCGTCAGCTGGGGTCGATGTGGCAGGAAGAAGCTGGACTGCGGCTTGGTGTTGCAGCCTCTCTCCTCATGGACCTTGCAGGATCAATTGCAAGCGGTCCAACAATGCTGCAGTCGGCTCTGCAGATGTGCATGCACTCTCATTGGTGAACTCTGTATGGGCGCTGCGGGGTAGCGGGTGACAGCTCTTTTGCAGGCCAGTTACATCCACAAGCAAGGAGCTATCTCCCCCCCCCCCCCTCCTTCACCACCGCTGCAACCGCTGCAGGTGGTGAGGGGGTCATGCCAGTGCCCTGTTTCATGCAGGGGAGGAAGGAGTGTTTGGTATTCAATACGTTCTGTCTCACTCATCGGCAAAACATGATGTCCTCCTGCTGCTGCCGCTGCTGCCTGCTAGGTTACTACGCCTGGACGCTGTACAAGAGCATCAAGGAGAACGGCTGCAGCATGTGCGCCAAGAAGGCATGATCAGCCCGGCTGTCAGCTGTGTGCCAGAAAGGTCTGCTGAGTCAGCAGGACAGCACGCCATACCACAGCATGGACTGCCAGAATGCAGCGCGCTGTGTCGCCCTTGCAGGCGTGATCCTATTGCAAGTCGTTTCTGCTCCCCTCCTGGTCAGGGACACTGAGTGCCATACGTGCTACGAACTGCCGTGTGTGTGATCAGGAAGGACATGTCAGTCCCGCCAGTTTGTCAGATCTGATGCGATCAGAATGGGGTACCTGTGTAGTAGTGGTTTGTTGCTTTCTGGACCCACACAGACGCTCTGTCCGCAGCCTGCATGCTAGGTGTCAGTTGGGCAGGTGGTGTCCTTTGATTTGGTGGCTGGTTGCTGGTTCAGGTCAAGCGCTGTGTGTTTGGGGGTCTATTGTGCGCATTCGTGACAAATTTGGATCGTGCCTTGATGAGCACGTGCCTCAGATGGTCATCCGCTGTATGCATCTGGTGTGTGGGGCTGCATGTGTGGACCGTCAAGAGTGGAGGGCAGTCTGACATTACAACAAAATACATGCGAGGGTGCTGCTTGACACTGTGTAATGTACATATGCAGAGCGATTGCACAGTGCACAGCTTGCAGTTGCCGGTGTGCGCACTCGCCATTTGGTACACCTGATGTTGTGCCTGAAGGGAACGTTGCCACCTGCTCGACGAAGCATCACAGCGGCATGAACATGGCTGGAACAGCAGCAGCAGCTGCAGCAACTTCTGGCAACCAACTTGCGTTCACCATCATGCCTGGGTGTTGTCCACTGCTGTGGATTCCAGCCTGGCACATTGCCAGGCTCACCTACATGTCCCCCTTCCTGGCACTCCCAATTCTAGATCACTGCTTGCACCTCCCTCTGATGACAAACGGATGACGCTCAGACCTGGCGCCTACTTTCACTCTGTCCAGAAGTAGTTCAACTGCTGTGCAGAAGTAGTTCAGAACTGGCGCAACAGTGTGAACGGTTCTTGTACCCGACCACCCAGCGGCCCTAGTGGTGTCACCAGCCAAGCATGGACCAGACCTGGACAAGGAGGGCTGACACCAGGGTCATGGCAAGTCCATGGGTAAAGCTCCCTGGCTGGGGTTCTTCAAACAACAACCGCTGACTGCGGTGCAGTGCACTGCAAGCTGGTCCTCCCTGGCCCAGGGGCCCTGGGGCAGTATCCCCGGTGAGACAGACTGTCCCAGTGCGTGCTACAAACTGGACGACATAAGCAATTGAATGTTGAGCGTCTATGCATGGTACTGTATGCTGAGTGGGGGAGGAACCCCATGTGGGACATGAGGGTTTTGTCGGTATTCGTTCCAGTGCATTTTCCGTACAGCAAAATCTCCAGACACAGGTTCAGCATTGACCCTCAACGTTTGTTTGCGCCGCTTCAACCTAATCACGCACTGTCTGTCGTCAGCTGACCCCTGCTGCTGTATCAGCTGATTCCGCAATTCAGCTGCTGCTTGCGTACGTCAAACATCACAGGGTACCAACTGCTGCCCTCGATACTCTTGTGTGGGGCAATTTCCGGTGCGCGAAGCAAGTGATCCCAGGGTCCCAGTTACGTTTGCAATGGCCCACGTTGCTCTGAGCCAGCAGCTGATGCAGCAGTTGCAGATGCTGATGTTTAAGGAGCAGCATCCACGGCCTGTGGACCTTGCCGATGTGCAGCAGCAGGGAGTGGAGTTGTGCCAGCTGCTGGCCCAGCACCAGGGGCATCTGAACACCATCACGGGCGGAGCGGTGAGCAGGTGGTTGCAATGTTATGCTGTTGCGTACAAAACACTCTGCTGGGCGGATGGGAGGGCCGGAAATGCAGGGCTGGTGCTGCTGCACCCTGCTGTAACCAGGCTGCTGTCGTCCTGATTCGGAGCCTGCATTCACCTGGTGCACCAAGATAGTGATTACACGACCTTATAGCCCCTTGTTACACCAACGTTCCTGCTGAGAGGAGATGAGGTCGCCAGTACAGGATGTGCTGTTGCCCCACACTGCTGCACCTGCTGTCGTCAGCACCCCAGGCACCTACTGGCCCTGAGGGGTGGTGTCCCTGCCCCCTACACCTGAAGACTGGTGTTACCAGTTGATAGGATAAACCTCCTTTTTCCCACCTTTGAATCTTACAGCTTGGGCATATCCATGTAGTCCAACAAACCCATCAGGCACCATTATAGCCCACATTTGTGGCAACACATGTGGCACAGCCAGTGCCCAAGCAGCAGCCCGGCCCAGCAGCGCTGTCCAACAAGCAGCACACATGACATAACCATGATGTTGTTCCGTCCCAGCATGAACGTCCAATGTTGGGACGAAACAACGTCATGGTTATGTCATGTGTGCTGCTTGCTGAGCAGCGCTGCTACATGGCCGTCCAATGCTTGGGACGCGAACCGCATCATTGAGCAGACGAGCATGGCTGCATCCTGGCATATGCATGCATCGCCACCAGCCTTCGCAAGAAGGTCAGCACGCAGGAGAAGTGCCCATCTGCAGCACCTGCTCCCGATGCCTGCATGCAGCCTGTGCTGGCATGCACGCGGGCGCGTTCCCGTCTTTTTGGGGATCAATGCGTGGGGACGGGCTCCCACAGGCTGACCACCTGATTGCGCCTTGAGCCTTCCTGCAGCATCGTGACAACATGCGCATGGCCTGCTGCTCAGCCTGCCTCCTGCTGCTGCCCTGCTGCATGATGGCATCAACAGACGCATATCCTGCTGCTAGGGTTTTACCCTAAACCCTCAACCGTCACCCTAAATCCTGCTGCTGCTGCCCTGCCGCGCAGGTCCCTCCCCTCAAGGCCTTGGTAGACGGGCTCGTCGCGGCCGGTGTGCTGCTCGCGCGCAGGCGCACAGTGGTGCAGGACGCCATGCAGGCCCTGCAGGACACTGGTGCTGATGTCAGCACACTGTCCCCGCTGGTGGGCTTCCTGCAGGAGGGCCTGACCCAGTCCGCAGCCCAGCTGGCAGCAATCAACCTGACTGCAGGTGAGAGCTGGGCAGGCTGAGCCTTTTGCAGTTGCAGTGTTTGGGGTGGGGGGGTGGGGTGGGGGGGGGGTGGGGGGTGGGGGGGGGTGGGGGGGGGGGGGGGGGGGGGTTGTTACAAATGGATACTTTCACCGCTGAGCGGCAGTATTTGGCACGGCAAGCCGTGCAACCCGCAAGGGAGCCAGAGGCTCATGGGGGAATTTCAGATGCTGCTGAGGATCATGACAAGCCCTGCAGTGGTTTTGCATCGCCTTTGGGGGGGGGGGGGGCTGCGGGCGGGATGGGGCGGGAAGGGTGAGGCAATCACACTGGGTGCAGGTGGCAGCTAGGCAGGCTGAGGGCTTGAAGTGCTGCTGAGCATTATGACAAGCCCTGCAGTGGTTTTGCATCGCCTTGAGACCTTTTTGGGGGGGGGGGGGGTGGCTGCGGGCGGGAGGGGGCGGGAAGGGTGAGACAATCACACTCAGTGCAGGTGGGAGCTAGGCAGGCTGCCTGGGGGCTTGAGGTGCTGCTGGGAATTTATTGCAAGGTGGCAGTGGTGTTGTATCGTCCTGGGGACGGTGGGGCAGGGCTGCGGGCTGGAGGGGGGGGGGGGGTGACAGCTGCTGAGAGACTGAAATGCATGCAAGCGCAATGGATGTGTGCCCGTCGTACATAAGGCAATGGAGACTACTGCCCAGAGGTGACAGTATCGACTTGTCAATATCATCCCCTACCACACACACTTTGTTTGCTGCAGGCAACGCTGTCCCGCTCCTCCAACCACTGGTGTTGCATGCACGTACTGCATGTACCGAAGGTGCCTAACACTTACACATTTACACCTGTACGTCCATACCACATCTTGCTGTTCTGTCATGTACTGTACTCGTGCTGTGCTGTGCTGTGCTGTACTGCAGGACAACGTGCTCAGCAGGACGAGGACGTGGCAGGAGTGGACAGCCAGGTTCAGCTGCAGGAGGTTCAGCGCCTGGCAGCCATGTGGCAGATGCTGCAAGGGGACCAGCAGCAGCAGATCAACCCTGCAGAGGAGCAGGGTGGGGCCCAGGGGGCTGGCGCAGTGCCCGCCTGAACATGGATGAACATGAACGTGAGGCTCACAAGTCATGAAAGGGCGACAGCCCAGTGCCCGCCTGACCATGGATGAACATGAATGTGAGCTCACACGCCATGCAAGGGTGGGGTCCTTGGGGGCGATCTTGGCGGCATGGACATGCACATGAACGAGAGGCTTACACGCCCTCGTGATGCAACATGGCAAATTGCTGCAGGACAGGACTGTACTGGTGCTGCCAGCACAGCAGCAGCAGTTGTGGGCACTGGGCTGGGCGGTTGCCAACTGATGCCTGCCTGGCTGCTAAGCAGTTCTAGGCCGATAGATTGAGTGGCTGATGGGGGCTGTGGGTCGGTAGTGGGCTCCGTCTGTTGTGGTGTCCCAAGCTTGCATGTTTGTTGGGGAAAACACTGGTGCTGGTACCGTATCAGGAGGGCCTCCCCGGATACTCTTACTTTGCTGCACACGTCCTCTTTGGTGTGGCTCTGCGGTGTGTACGGGACTTGCGGCTGTGCAAACCTCTCTCTGTGCGCCCATTGTGCACAAGTGGTGGGACGGGGCTGAGGCTGTGTGGATGGACTTTCATTTATATGGGCGTAGACTGGGAACGCTTGCTGTGGTGTGTGTTGAGGGACTTGCTCGTGTGTGGTAGTATCTCTCCAAGTTCTCCCCCCTCCCCCCGCTGCATGTACGTATCACTAGGCGTGTTTGTGCAGAGGGGCCGGTTCGATGAACTGTGGCAGGTATGCCATGGGTATTTGAGGCTTTGTTGGGTGTGTAGACACAGGAAGTGCATCCAGCCAATGAATGTGTGTTGGACTCGATGGTGCGTGTGGTGCCCCTTTCGCTTCCTGTTGCACTTTTATGTTTGTTGCCGGGTGGGACAGAGGGGCCAGGTTGGATGCACTGGGGGGTTCATGGACTGTGTGGTTGCCGGCAGCACTAACTTATGGCCAGGCTGGCGTGTTTGAGCGTCACTGGTGCGCATGCGGTACTACCTTGGGTTGTGTGGTACCAACGGCGCTAAACCCTGGAACATCTTCCCTACTTGTTGTGTGCATCTTACCTTACTTGGGTGGCTGGTGGCTCACAGACTGCTTGTGGCAGCTTGCGCAAGGATTCTCCTGTCAGCTGAACATGTGTCTAGTTATCTGAGAGAGGCACGTTTGTGTGAGAGAGGCACAGTTGTGTCAGAGAGGGCGCATGTGTGTGCCGCCTGCCTCTGTGCAAGTACCATCTGCACTTTGATGCACACCTGTGGCTGGTGGGTCATTCCATGAGTCTGCGGACAGTGATGCACCAACACTTTGTGCACTTGGGCTTTCCCACTTGTCCACACCTGCGCTGTGGATGAAAGCGCTCTTCGCATCAACACGTGGCGCCATGCTGGCCAGGTGTTCAACTTCCCGGCTGGATGCACAATACAATCCTGGCTGTGCAGCTGCTGTTGTACTGTTGGCAGCTGCATAGCCTGTAGTGTGTCTCGAGGTGCACCTGGAATCCAATTCCGTCAGGATTCCAAATATCTTCACTGTACGGCCACGCATGTAAGACTGAGACCATGCTGTGAGCTGAGGTGTGCATGGTTTTCGCATACCAATGCAGTCATGGTGCAGTTTCATCCACCATAGCGAGCTGTGGTGGTGAGGTTGGGAGGTGCAGACAGCATGGTGCTGACGGCGCGGGGTTTATCTTTGTCTTCTTGTGAGAGCTGTAGGCCGCTGTTGATTGCGGCTCTTCTGTTGGCAGGTCGACAAGCTTGCTGCTGCTGCCGCTGCTGCTACTGGCAGGCCGGCAGCAAGAGCATCCTGTGCTGCTGTCTGCTGGGTTGGGTTGCAGCTCGGTTTGTTTCGCCAACCAGCCATGTTGTTTGGGCCGCCCTCCGCGTGGTGTGAAAGCATCAACGTGTTGGGCTGTTCAACAGCAGGGGTTTCAGGGACTTATCGTTACCTGATACTGCCGCTGAAGGGTTGTGCTGGTGCCTTCTATGGACAGCTGTCTGGCCATTGCAAATGCAGCGGTGCTTCCCAAGTAGACATGGTTGCTGCCCGATGGAAGCCTTGCTTTTGTGATTTTGAAGGGGACGAGCACAGACCAATTCACTGCACCTGCAGTTCTTACAGGGTTTGAGCCTGTGTCGTGCGGCGCTGGGGAGGTTGGCAGACGGCGACAGACGATATGTGACAGGGTTTCCCCGTTGCTTTTGGTTTTTGGTCTGGCACGTTGCTGTTGAATTGGCGCGTGTGAAAGGGTCACAGTTTGAGTGGGGTGATGTGGCGTGCGCTTTGGGCGGCTTCATCACCCCTGATGTGTTTCTAGCTGCAGACTCTGCATGTCTGTGGCGCTGGCTGCTGGGGAGTGTACTGTGCACGTGTATGGTCAGCTGACACTGTCCCAACGCCTCTGCAAGCTGCAACGCGGACTTGCTGGTGTGGGTGTTGTTGCGACTTTGCTAAGCCTCCTGTCGGTGGTGTTTGGGTCTTTGAATGCACTGGGAGTCCGCAGAGGCCTCTCGTATGTTTGAGACCCCCACCATCCGTGCTGCTGCATGTCGTGGCACGGCTCACAGCCTCGCAGTGTTGCGCTTTGGTTTGTTGCACAGATGCGGCTTGTGGTGCACCACATCTGGTGTGTGATGCAACGCGCGAGGTTTGGGTTGGTGGGTTGGGTTTGAAGGGGCCGGCCACCTGGTATCTACAGCTTTTGATAGCTGGCTGTGCGCCAACACCAGCTTATGATCCGGCACATGGGGTGCGGTTTGGATGGTCCGCCCTTCGGGAGGTCAGTGACGTGCTGCTGTGTTGCTGACTGTGACATGGATTGGCTTTTGTTTTATCTGGCGATTGCTATTACATGGGTCAGGGCACGCCTGAACAATCTGCAGGGAGCCAACGATGCTGACGGGATTCATGCTGCCTTGTTTGCGCTCGTGGGTGTGACAGCAGCTTGCTTCCAGCATGAGTGTCTGTGTGTGTCTACTGACGCCTGCCGTCCATCAGCATCTGCTGAGCTGCCCAGGTTTAGTATTTCAGGTCCCTTAGTCTTCAGGCCCCTTGATGTTTGGTTAAGTTGTCTTGAGGGTTAGTGCCTCAGCTCCCTTGGAGTTTTACTTTCTCAATCTCCTTGAACGGAAGCAGGGGATATTCCTGCAAAAGGCGGCGTGCGAGCCTGTCCTCGATCTGAAACAGACAGCGGTGGCATGTGTTTTAGATTCATCCACCCTGACAAAGTTTGCCACAGGGGTGTTCTTCTACCCTCTGCGGCGTGGGGTGGATGTGGGGTGAAGGGAGGGGACCGTGCTGGCACAGCGTGCGGAAGGGGAAGGATGAGATATGGGGTGTGGAGTCCCAGGCTCTTCAGTACACATGGTCAACCACAACATTGTGCTTGTGTGGTTGTGCCAGAGAGGTCTTGAGCTCCCAGCAACAAGCTACCTAGGTGCCAAGTGGTTGACGTCTGGGCCACAGCAATGGGATGGATGGCCGCAAAAGTGCTTCTTGCAGCACCAAATGCTGGTGCTGCATTCAACACGGGGGGGGGGGGGCACATGTGCTGTCTGTGGCAACATGCACCGGGCTGGAGGCTTCAGCCAGAACGATTCCCTTCGTTTGGAATTTACGGCCAAGTTGCCGCATGCTCCACGCATTGCTTTGTGGGCATGCGAGATTCTGTGTGTGTTGTTCCCCAAAAAACCAAAAAAGGGACAGTAACTGGTTTTTGAGTGTGCACACTGTGGTGTTTGGCCGGTGCAGAGAGGCAGCCATAAGGTGCATAACGCTGACACTGTTCTCTGCCAAAGCTGAGCCAATCTGAAGTGGACATACACGTTGGTCACTCAACGTGGTGGTGTTGGTCACTCAACGTGCACTGGGCTGTGCTAGGGGCTTAGTGCTGGTGCGTGGGTGCATTACACGTGCCGGCCAGCCTTTCTGGGCTTTCTGGTTGTGGCTGCTGGGCTTTTTTTCGGTGGCTTGCTTGTCTTCTGTTGGAAGGGTGTACAGCTTTGTGCTCATGTCCTTTCAGCTGGTGTTGTGCTTGCATGTTCATGGGTTGCACTCTCTTGATATGTGCTGTATGCGTATTCGGGCTCTTCATGTCTTGCGAGCTGGTGTACTGCTTAAGTTTTACATTTATGGGCTGCACTCTCCTGCAGGAGAGTGGTATGCACCAATGGTATGATTTCATACGTATTCAGTCTCCCTTTGCCTTGTGTGAAATGTGGATCGATCGGACTGCATCCCTCACACGTGGGGTTCCCATTAACGCAATTGAGCTGAGAGCAGCAGGGCACGGGGCCTAGCTGCGATTGAACGTGTTATCTGGCAGTCGAAAGAAAGCTGTGATGCTGCTCTGGGTGTCTAAGGTTGCTTTTGATGTTCTGTTGGTGCCCAAAATTGCACACATGAGCTGTTGGTGGACTCATGGTGGTGGGTTCTGTGCCTCGGCTTGTCTGCTCCACCCCGTCTCCACACACACTTCTCGCACAGCTTGGTGTTGTGTGGTGTAGTGGGGATGGGTAGTGTGGGGTGGCTGCACCCTGGAACATGGATTCATTGGGCTGAGCCTGCAATGCCAGGCTCATTGGGCGATGCATTAACCCCTGCAGGCCTGCCAGGTTATAGGCTGCACGGACGCTGCAGTACTGTCGTTGAGAAAAATACTGCCGGTGACGGGTAGGGTTGGGCGGGCGGGGTAGGGTAGAGCGCACCCTGCTTGCCATCTGTATTGTGCCCTGACTGTCAGATGGTACAGGAAAGGGGGGGAAGGGGCCTATTGTGCTGTTCTGAAGGTTTCCTGTCACATGCTGATGTTTCCTGTCACATGTGTGTTGATTGTCACATACTGGACAAATGGAGAGCTCTCAGCTGGGATATCCCCACATGCTTGGGCGTATGGTGATTCCAGGGGTGTTGCTGCCGTGTGTCTTGCAAGACTCTGGCTTGCTGCTGTCTGTCTTGCAAGACTCGCTGAGCCAGTTGGCACTGGGAGCTTTTCTGAGACACCCAGTTTTGGACCATCAGGTTGAAAAATGCTCACAGGGTCTCACTTGTTACAGACAGCACTGTTTTGAATCATGCATACACTTGTGTTTGCACACATGAGGTTGTGTGCACAGATTTGGCGCAGCAAGTGCAGGGTTGCACCAGGCTCGCTGGTTGCTTGCTGCCCTTCGGGTCTGTTAATGCAGTCAGCACTGTGTGCCTTTCCTGCATGCGGGTGTTGTCTTTGTGTGCACAGGCTGGGCTCAATGCCATTGTGCTGAGGGGTGGGGTGTGCTGGGTCGCAGGTACTTCCCATATTGTCTGTACACCCACCGGTGCACTGAGTGCAGTAGCAGCACCTGATATTATGACAGCAGCGCAGCACTGAGTGTTTGTGCTCAGCTTTCAGTGAGGAAGAAGTGTACGCATCATGGCTGCAGGTGATTTGAGCGCCCTGCCAGCAAGCCGTGCTGCTTTGGAGTCCGCCCACGGGTGGATGGTTGCGTACACCTTGCTGCAGTTGTGCTGCTTGGACGGAGGCCCGAGAATCAGGGCAGCGGGCCATGTGTGCGTGCGCAAACAGCCGCAACTGCCGCCGCAGCGGTCGGCTACCGAGCGTGACGTCTAAGCCAGCGGAAACGCTGTTTGTGCACACCATGTGTGACCAAGACCGCGGCCCGTGCTGCAGTTGTGAGTGTGCGCATGTGGAATGTATTTTTCCCACATGCAAGCTGACACAGAGAGCCCTTGAACCTGTCTGTGCTGCTGACGGTTGTGCTGAAATCAGCCCCGGGTTGGGTGGGAGGGTGTTTTGTGGACGCCACGTATATGCTGAGTATTTGTAGGCATGCGTGTATGTGTCATGACCCCCGGCTGTATGCAAGCACTGCTTTAGGCCTCCTACTGTCAAGCAGCTTGAGTCAGCTGTCTCTCCTACGTACGTTGTGATCTCGTGTGGTTGCTTTGATTGAGTCACTCACAGGTCAGACCTGTTAGAAGGTGGTGGCAGCATACTGTCTTGCTGCACATCAACCCAGCGTGACGTGTTTGTCATGCCATGCCATACTACTTTGTCACCTCTGACTAGGATCACAGCAGTATGGCACATGGTACAAGTGTGAACAGTTTGGCCACACGGTGTTGGGCCATGCAGTTGATTGTGATACCCAACAGCATGCCTGGTTGTCACAAGACTTGTACAGAATTATGCAATGTGTAGAGCTGTTCTGTCCATGGAGCTTCAGAGGACCCTGGGTGCTTCCCTGCAGCATGCTTTCCCGGGACCTTTTCGGGACTTTTTGTGAAACCCTAAACCCGGGGCCTATTGTGAAATCCTGAACCCGGGGCCTATTCTGAGACCCTAAACCCGGGGCCTATTCTGAAACCCTAAACCCGGGGCCTATTCTGAAACCCTAAACCCGGGGCCTATTCTGAAACCCTGAACCCGGGGCCTATTCTGAAACCCTCAACCCGGGGCCTATTCTGAAACCCTCAACCCGGGGCCTATTCTGAAACCCTGAACCCGGGACATTTTTTTGCAACCTCAAGACACCCTCCTTCACATGCAGCTGCTCCTGTTGCCAACATCCTGCTGCAGTGCACATGTGTCAGTCACCGGACACGAATTGGTCATTGCAGATCTTTGCACCAGTCAGCATCAGCACCCCTGCCCACAAACATCAGCCCTTGTGCGAGGCAGCACACATGCTGTGAGTACTGATGTTACTTTCACGACCGAACGGTGAATGGCCGTTCCGATCACCCATTTGGGAGCCAAACCAGGCCCATAAGGCATGAAACACATGTCAAGAGATCTCACATACCTGGGCACAACAGAACCACAGGCAATTCCATCCCGGGACAGTCTGCAAACCCAAAGGCGATGCAATGTCAAATCCCAACCCCAAACCTCCACCACGGCGTATGTATCATAACAGAGCTGCAATGCACAACATACATAATATCCAGGTTGAGACATGGAGCATGTGTAGCTAGTATATGGTGCACAATTCTGCACAAAATGCTAGCTACACATGCATGTGTGTATACACACGTTCACCAACTGCAGCTACAGCCCACAGTTGTGAGCTTGATATCCAACATATAGTCCAGGGTGGTAGGCAAAGTGCTAGGCAAGGGTCTACTGTGGCTTAGCACCGCTAGGCAGCTGTGTGCCTAGCACTGCTGGACTATCTAACAGATAGGTTAAAAGGCCACAGTAAGCAGCCAGCAGGCCGCAGAGGTGTCGCTAGGCGCAAACAACGCGCAGCAGCTTTCAAACCGTCTGTCTGTTCAGCACATCGTTTGCAAGTCATGCTGCATCTGTACAGTTTCACATTGCAGGGCATCTTCAGTTGCACGTGTGTAACCCCACAGAGCTTGAGTCAAGACGAAACCATTCTACCAACAGACAGCAAGTGTCTTGAAAGAGTGCGCCCAGTGTGTAAAGTGTACTTCAAAGTTGTTGCACTTGCAATGCAGCTTCCAGCAGCAGCACCCACAGAGGACGCTCACTGTGTGTGTGTGGCTCATGGCACAGCACTGTCTCATGATGTATGCATGTGCTTCTGCCTGCTGTGGGTATATGCAGGTCAACAGGGAGAAGGGGACCCGTCGCGTCACCAACCTGAACGTCGCCAAGTACTTCAGGGAGATTGGCAAGGCGGCTCTGCAAGCACTGCCCATCCTGCAAGCACAGGAGCTCATCCCTGCCACACACCCCGTGCTGCAGCATCCAGCCATCAACAACCAGCAGTACCGTGAGTACGCAGTGGTGCAAGCACAGCACAGCATGGGGCTGATGTCGCAGTTCAGGCTGCTGGAGACTCCAGTGCTAGGGCCAGTGTTCACACAGTCCACCCCGATGGGCAACATGACTTCAGCCCTGGGTACACAGGAGGGCCGTCGCAGCATCATGACAGGTGCAGTGGTCACCTACGCAGCAACTGCAGCAGCAGCATACACCCAGGCCAGGGGTGTGGACCTGTCAGCTGGGGGTTCGTTCCTGCTTGTCAGCACCAAAGAGCGAGACTTGCTGATGGCATGCCGCTCAGCCAGCAACCCACAGCAGGCATATGCAGCGGCTGCCAATGCGGTACATGAACTAGGGGCTTCAACTGCTGCTGCAAGTGCGCCAGCAGCAGCACGCGGCGCCGGCATGCCTGCTGCCAGCACATCAGCAGGAGCAGGAGCAGCACCTGGGGGAAGCTCGCAGGACTCACCTGCTGGCACTGCTCCCAGCACACCAGCGGCGGCAGCAGCACCAGCACCAGCGGCAGCAGCAACAGCAACAGCAGCAGCACCTGGTGGAAGCTCGCATGCCGCAGCTGCTGGCACTGCTGCCAGCATACCAGCGACAGCAGCAGCACCTGGTGGCAGCTTGCAGGGCGCAGCTGCTGGCAGAGCTGCCCACACACCAGCTGCAGCAGCAGCACCTGGTGGCAGCTTGCAGGGCGCAGCTGCTGGCACCGCTGCCCACACACCAGCTGCAGCAGCAGCACCTGGTGGAAGCTTGCAGGGCACAGCTGCTGGCACCGCTGCCAACACACCAGCGGCAGCAACAGCGCCAGCAGCAGCAGCGCCTGGTGGAAGCTCGCAGGGCGCAGCTGCTGCCGCTGGTTGTGCCACGTCAGCAGCACCGCCAGCAGCAGAGGGTGCCACACCGGTGCATGTCGAGGGAGATCTTGCTGCCAAAATTGTAAGTGGCGCAAGCTGTGCTTCGAATGAGCCTGTGTGCCAGCTGCAATCATACCTGGATGGTGAAATGTGCAGCTGTGCTGGTGCCTATGTTGCCTTCATCCTCTGTCCTTGGATGCAATGTCGGTTTGCAGTACACAGTAATTGAGTTGGTGTTCTTCTGTGCTTTGCAGGATCTGCTTGTGGGGATGCAGCTGCACAGCAGTGAGCTGATTCGAGCTGCCTTGTTCAGCGACCACTTCAGCACTGGCGCACAGGGTGGCAGCAGCAGCCACGCCTTTGCGCAGGAGCCAGCCCAGCAGCAGGCGATGCCGCCGCCGCAGCAGCAGCCACTGCAGCAGGGGGGCTGTCCTGCCGCAGCAGTTGCAACTGCAGGCACAAGCAAAGGCCGCCGGGTTACCAAGCAGTTCAGTGTGACCACCAAGGACACCAAGACAGTACCAGCGCTCCTGCAGCTGTTTCAGACAGGATGGCCAGTAGACTCCCCCCTAAAGATCTACACTGGGCTTGCTGAGCCGGGCTTTGCTCAGGGTTTGGCTGACAATGAGGCTCAGCTGTATGATGTGTTGCGGCAAGGGTACTTGCTGGTGAAAGGGGTCAAGCAGCAGCTGCACGTCACCATGGAGCAGGCTGCTGACATAGTGGAGGTGTGGCGGGACAATGCAGCAGCAGTGCTCCAAGCCGACGGCCGTGTCGTAGCAGCAGGGGCCGGCACCATTGAGGGTGCAGCAGTGGCCAGCTGGCTGCCGCAGCAGAACAGGAAATGGACAGTCAACAAGTTGTGCCAGCACGCCCGCAGCATGGATTGTGTGAGGGAGCAGAAGGACAGGGCCAAGTCAGCAGCAGGCCGCGAGGGAGGTGCAGCGCGTAAGAAACAGCGCACCAAGGAGTCCGGTGGCATTGTGTGAGGTTGATGCGTGTATGGTTGGCTGTGCGTATGCAACTGACTTTGAAGTGTCAGTTCTGTGTTACACATGTTGCAGTTGCTAGTACAACAAGTGCTTGTCTTGGCCGTTGGAAGCACCGACATGGTGGTTGATTAGAGGCTGTCCTATATGACTGGACAAGCTTGTGATGAAGTTGAATGGGGTGGTGACCCTTGAACCCCAATGGCTCTGCCGTATGGGATGTGTTCAGCATGCTGGGTTTGAATCTGTGCCACAGTGGGCCCAGCTGACAGGTAGCCCAGGAGGTGTTGGCTGGGCTTGCGGTGGGTTATGTACAATTATGGTTGCCGCACATGTGCGGATGTATAGCTCTTGCTTGTGTGGCTCTTGCTTCTGTCAGCATTTTGGCATCACCAATGGCTTACGTAAATGTGAAAGCCTCTGAACAGTTTGATATGTGTGTGTTTGGGAGCTAGCCCTTCATGTGCTGCCACTCTGTTTTTTTGTCAAGTAGCATAGCGTCAACACCGCCAGAGGGTGTCTGCCGCTGGTCATCAGTCAGCTGGGCTGGTGGAGCGGTGTGTCAGAGTGCTGTAGGTGCAGGCTTGGATAGCGGTGCGCCCGCCGGCAAGCGTCAGCACACTTTGTACTTGTGAGAGCATCAGCAGCGCCTGCAGGCACCGCACGGTGCATTGGTGGCAGGTAGCCCAGGAGGGCAGCTTTAGGGTTTAGGGTTTAGCCCAGGAGGGCATGCTCTTTAATGTGTGTGAGTTGGTGGGCTCCACCAGCTGGTGCATTGCTGTAAACCCACGTATCCCAAGACCGAAGCTGTATACAGCTTGAACTCGTAGCTCCTAGGAGCTCAAGGAGCTGAGACTCTGCTATGCCTTGACTTTGCATGTTGGGAGGTTTGAATGAGGGCTCTGGCATAGGATGAGAGCACAGGGGTGAGTCAAGCCGCCAAGGCAACCTGCATGCTGGCAGTTACCTGACATTACCTGTCAAACCAGGCTATCGGTTCAAAACCTGTCAAAACCTGTCAAGTTACCCACTTCAGCACCAGGTAAAGATTAATCTGCAGGTTATTGTCAAGTAAAGTCCCTCTAAGCCAGGTAACCAGTCAGGTAAAGTACCTCTCTGGTTGGTAGGGGCAGAGGCATCAGTCTGTGCTCCCAAGCATAGCGCGCGCTGCAGCGTGTGGCGCGCTCTTGGGGGGGGGGGGGGTCTCCCCGGGGAAGTGTTTCCCAGTTCCTGCATGTGCCCACAGCACACAATTGCTAGCAGCCAAGGCTGCACCTTAACAGCACATCAGTGTTTGCACTGACCCAGCCCTGTCATCACCATCATCACCATCATTGTATGTAGTAAGGCGATATACACATGCAGCAACCCTCAAGCGCTGCAGCATGGTCGACTAGGAGGACACACTGATTTTTGGGTCCTGCACAACATCGCATGCATTGCAGTGTGGTGCTGCTGCTGTACATGCGCCTCTGCAGTGTGTCTCTTCCAGATCATGTCATTGCAGAAGTTCAAGCAGACTAAGCTGCACATCAACTACCGGCCCTTGCCGCCAGCACTTGCGCATCATAATACCACTCCACGTCATCACCACTACCATACAAACGCACGCACATACATACAGACACTTCCCCAGGCAGTGATGCATATGGCCGCCATTGTGTGTGTATGTGCAGTGCAGCGTCCAAGGGCCTCGGTATGAATGTTGTGCTGACAAGGGGCTGTATATATGAATCCTGTCGGCACAGAAGCCAAAGGCAGCAAAGACCGCAGCGAACTTCTGCAGTGCCACTGTCGGACAGACACATGCTATCGTACTACATTGGCACCATGACAGATTGGCTCTGGCTATGCATCACACGCGTGTATACCAACAAGCACCGTGACATGTACAACTGTGTGTACTGGGCACACCATCCTCCCGCAAACACATCAATCACATTGTTGAACCCTGATAGGAGACTTCGCCTTGAGGCGCAAGTACTGATTGGTTGAACGTTGCAGGACCATGAGCAGTTGGTCCCGTTGCAGCAACAGCAGCAGGATCAGCTCGGTGATTGGTGCACAGGGTTTGGTACTGTGTTGGTGTGGGGGCTAGACGTCTGCACTACCTTCCTAGGATTGCGACGGCTGAAACCTATGCAAACTGCTGACATACCGGCAGCACACAACATCCGAAAACACCACAAACTGCAAGCCACACCAACTGCGCTTGCACCGTGTGCTTGCACAGCTGGCAGCGTGTCCACAGCATGATTCAGCACTACACATGGGGAGCACATGTTCTGGTGCCGCAACGTCAGCAAGCAAATACTGTGCTTACAGCGTACAGCATGTGCAGGCAGCACCGCAACCCCACAAGTACCACCACAAAGCATCCGATGTACACCCCAACGGGAAGGCCACGATCCAGGTTGGGACTACTACTGCATACAGGAGCTGTGTGCACGCTCGGTGCATAGTGGTTAAATGACCTCAGCCTCCCCAACTGTCGCCCCAACCACTGGATTCAACGAAGGGACTTGAGGCTGACCGTTGTCCAGCGCACCGCACATGCCGCTTGCTTGCTTGCCCGGCATGCGCATGCCAAGCATGTTGCAAGTGACACTGCGTGCCAGCGTCAGTTGCCTGCACTGCAGGGACTGGTGACTGAGCGATTAGCATGCACTGCTGGAGTGGTGGGAAGTCTGCAGCTGCTGCATCCAGAGCTGCACTGCAACACCTACTGGCAGCAGGCGCCGCTGACTCCATGACCGGCTCCCAAGCACAACTGGGCTCCCCAGCACAGTTTCAACCCAGGCAGCGAGTCAAGCTGCTCAGCGGCTAGCATGTCACTATTGCGCACAGCTGTCATGCTCAGCACACTGCACACCTCATCTGTCCTGAGACTCAGCCTGATATGTGCAATGCGTGTGTGCAGTATGTGCACACTGCACTGCAACGGCAGTGGCAGGTTGTCCCAGTGTTTACAGTTGTTGTATCATAGCCAATGGCGCTTTTCCCCCCTGTGTAGTGCGCTGCTGTAGTTCATATAAGCAGATCAGTGCATCAAAACAGCACCGATGCAGAGTGTTGGCCAACTGCTGCAGACACCACACTGACGACAGTCCTGCCGCAGGCCGCACGGCCGGCCGTGCTGCACACACAAGAGGCTGCATCTGGGAAAGGGAAGCAATCAAGGGGCAGAGTGGCAAACAGTGCAGCTGCCGCTGCGCAGTGTCCCCTACACTGCATGCATGCTTTGACAATAGCACTACAACTTGCTGGCGGCACACGTTCTTACAACTTGTACAACACTGACGGGTCCCTGCTTCAAGCACCTGCATGCACCATCTGCAGCACACTATGTTGACAGCATCTTGCGCTAATGCACCGCAGAATAAGCAAAGCGACCGCATACTGACTCAGTGTAGTTTGAAACATACAAAGGCCCCCATGCGCAGGTAGCAGTGCACGCTGGGTGGGGCTCCTGGAGTGTGCGGCGGTGCACTGCTGTGTGCAGGGCTTCTAATGGCACCTAATAATGATGGTTTGGCTTGCCGCGCGTGCTGCTGCGCGCACCTGCAGTGGCGTGCTGACTCCCCCCCCCCCCCCTCCCCAAAGGCCTCCATGCGCAGGTAGCAGTGCACGCTGGGTGGAGCTCCTGGAGTGTGCGGCGGTGCACTGCTGTGTGCAGGGCTTCTAATGGCACCTAATAATGATGGTTTGGCTTGCCGCGCGTGCTGCTGCGCGCACCTGCAGTGGCGTGCTGACTCCCCCCCCCCCTCCCCAAAGGCCTCCATGCGCAGGTAGCAGTGCACGCTGGGTGGAGCTCCTGGAGTGTGCGGCGGTGCACTGCTGTGTGCAGGGCTTCTAATGGCACCTGATAATTATGTTTTGGCTTGCCGCGCGGGCTGCTGCGCGGCTGTACGCTGCCGTGCTGCCCCCCCCCCCAGCATAGTAATCATCTTGTGAGGAGAATCAGTATTGAAGCAGTATTGAGGAGACTGAATAAAAAAGCTCCACCGCATCCCTGCAGGCGTTGCTGTTTAATAAGAGTTGTGCATGACGTCCACCGACAGGTGACTGCAGCTGAATGCATCAGGTCCCTGCTACAACTTGTAGGGACCGGATCCCTGCTTGTCCCTGCAAGGTCCCTGCTTGTATGACTTGTGCTGCTCCTGCCATAAGCTGTGTTGTAAGCAGCACCACCGCCATAAGCTGTACCCCATCGTGCACTGAGTAAACTGCATTGGGGTACACGTGATTGGGCTTCATGTGATCAGTTATTGCGCGTTAGAGCAGCGCACAGCTGGATTGAGCTATGCTGATGAGAAGGCTGGTGGTTGGGAGTTCCCCCCAGTTTGCTGACCGTGAAGGAGGAAGGCTGAATCCTGAAGCCATTACTGAATGCTGAGAGCATTGCCTCAGGGCATGCATGGCAGCATCAACAAGGCAGGCCAGCAACCAATTGGACAGGACAGCTGCAGCCCAATCATGCAAAAGCTGCAGTTGCTGCTGTTGATGGATGCAGCGGCCCAGCATGGGACAATGCATGCGCATGATCAGGCACAAGGGCATTTCGGGGGCGAGTGGTGCTGGAGAGAGTCGACTTTTGAGCATGATTGATGACAAGTGATTGCCGCAGTCAGAGCGAAGCCACAGGCTCTGTGATGATACGAAACGATCATGGTTTATATGACTATTTTTATCTGATAATGCTCAAAAGCTTCCCTTCCACCGCCTGAGCGTCTCAACAGTCAACTCACATGGCACTCTGCAGCATGCTCGAAAGAGCATGCGGTGAATGTGAACTTCAACATTGTGACATCAAAAGAATTTTCTGAAGGTAAAGCAGCATGCTCAGTGCACCTGGCACATTTCATATGCCGGTGGAAGTGTGAACCATCAGCAGGCGCGAAACGGCTTCATCAAGCAACCAAACAAACATGTGTAGGTGTATAAACTACTCGCGACCCTTACGTAGCGTTGAAACCGCCTGTGCTGAAAGCGGGTGACACCACTCATCGTCCCTTCTCGAGCCCCTCATTGTAAGCAGCAGCAGCCTCCAAGACGCTTTCATACATATTCAGTACCTTGCAGTAGCTCAATTTGAGCCTTTCCGCAGCCCCTAGCGCCCGCTAGGCACCCTGCCTACCACCTGCCTAGCACCCTGCACTATCCCCTTTTGCACTCACACCCGGAGTACATTGTTTGGGCATGTAACCCAAGATGCATCTTCCCTCGGAAAGACCCCGCAGCGACCCACGGTCACGGCAATCATGCCAAACCCACCCTGAAAGCACAACAAAACGTGTGACAAACATGCCTCATGTATTGAGGGCCTGAGGGTGTTGAAGGTTTTGTTGCTGCAGTTGGGCCACCTTTCAAGCTGCCGACAACAGGCTGTCCCCACAGGCAAGGACACCTGGTACCAGGACTGGGGGCCCCTCCAGTGTGTCGACAGAGATACTGCATGCGTGCACATGCATGCTGACTAACAAAAGTGTGTGTGTGTGTGTGGGGGGGGGGGGGGGTGCTTCAACCTTCAACCCGAACCCTGCATCCCACATGCAGCACCCACGTGTCTCCTAGCTGCCTGCCTGGCTGCCTGTTTGACACAGGAATTGGATGCACCAGGCACCACTATCAGCAGGCATTATGCACAAGGGATGCAGAACTGGCCCCCCAGACAAAAAGCATGCAGGCAACATGCCTTCAAACTGATCACACGCAGCAAGTGCAGACACAGTGTGACCTGCAAACAGTCAACTGTGACCCAAACATACGACATGAGTGACTTCGTCGTGTTATCTTAGTAGGGTGTAAGCAGAGTCATGCGCCTAAGCGATAACACAAGTTGTACTGCAGTGTCCCTCCCTGTGCTGTGGGCTGATCACCATCCTACGCATGAAAAGAGGGCCATAGCAGAGCAAATAGCAGGGCAGACCCACACAAATATGAACGCAGGAAGGCAATATGTTGCATTGTATTGTGCCACCACAGCTAGTGCGCTGGGTAACAACCAGCACAACAACAGAGCATGGCACAGTGACAGTGCAACAGGACAGACAGCAACAAAGCAATAGTAGCACGTGATACGCTGACGACTGACCAAGCAAAGTGGCAACTCTTGTGGCCTTAGAAAGTGCGCTGGATGAACAAGCAGCGCACACCAAAGAGACAGCCAAACCCAGTGAGTGAGGGAGTGAGTGCATTCAAGCCTAGGGTTTGGATCACTTCCACGTCCTCAGTATACCTGTCACAACGGTACTGTGTGGCGAGCACCACCTACCGCTGAAACAATCTACTGGTTGCCTGCCCCCCCCCCCCCCCGCGCACAACGCACGCACGCACGCACGCACGCACGCACGCACGCACGCACGCACAGCACGCACGCACGCACGCACGCACGCACGCACGCACGCACGCACGCACGCACGCACGCACACACACACACCACACACACACACCGGGGCAAAAGCTGACTGCTGCGACAACCACAACCACAATCTGCAAGCAATAACAACATCTTTTCTGAGAAGTACCACCCAGCAGTGCAAGTATCCGGGTGTACCCCCACCCCCAATCGGATGTTTCATATGCACAAATCACAGGCTAATCCAGTGTCTAGGCATGCCGACAGCATACACAGTCGTGCACTTTGCACTCAAACGCTGCAGTTGCAGCTAGTGCCAGTATCCTCATATATAAACACCTACAGCTCTTGACGCTACCCTGCCCTGACCTGCAGTCAATCCTCATGCAGGGGCTGCACAAATAAAGATCAAGTGTAGAGAGTACCGCTTTGCGGTGAAAGTATCTACTTGTAACACCCCCCCCCCCCAAAAAAAGGGGCTGCACACCCCCCACCCCACCACAAGACACACCACCCGTCGCCGCACACGGACATCCAGACACAAGAACACCAGCCGCCAAAGGGAATCCCCCAAAGATATCACGCAAAATGTCCCCAAGTGAAGGCCCAGATATAGGGATGTTGGGCGATCCTCATTGGTGTGAGGCTTTGCCTCGGCCCCCCGGCAGTTTGGGTTCGCCTGATTGCTGTGTGTGTGGCCAGCCGGTGGGATTACGCCCCCCTGGTAAAACAAAAAAGGGAAGGCCCAGGAGCAGGGCTGACACACAGCCGTTGGCACAGACATGCACTCACGTGAGCGTCCACGACTACCCCCCCCCCTCTGGAAGTGTAGTCCCAACGGCGGGGCTGGATGCACACCACGCCAGCAATCACTAGCCAGCAAACAATCAGCAACTGCAGCCGTCTGGCCAGCACGCACAGTGCCTTGGAGAGACTCTCTCCACTGACAGCCCCATCCCCACTGTCGCCCCCTGGTGCAACAGCCTCAACCAACCTAACCATCAACCCTCCATATGTTGCGCCGTGTACGGCGTACGGTGTGTCAATCAATTGCTGTGTCAATCAATTGCTGCTGAGCCGCACAGTAGGCAGCCACTAACCAGCAATCAAAATGCTGCCGCCGGCGCTGCACGTTTGCTGGCCTTGACCTTGCTGTAGCGGCACCCCCACCCCCTTCCGAATGAAATAGTAGTAGTATCGCCCTTGTGGCCGATTGTAACTCAAGACAGGACCTGCAGCAGTAGCCCCCGCACAGCAAGCTGCCCCCCTCCCTACTGCAGCAGCAGCAGCACACATGTAAGCCGAGCTTGATATCAAGCACACTAACAGCACCAACTGCGGGGTTGCTATCACAGATCACTGGTGAGGTGGTAAGCCCCGCTGTACCACCTGCTGCTGCTGCTGCTGCTGCTGACAGCTGATCCAGGGGTAACCCCCAAAACCAGCACAGAGAAGCGTCCGTCTACAAACACGGGACTTATCCACACTGTTCACGTAAGGCACACACCCTGAACCCTGCGCAATAGTAAGCTCAACCTAAACCCTGCGCATTAGTCACCAAAAAGCTCTGTGACTAATCACCGTGCCAGCACATGACACATGCGTTAGGAGCACCCCGAGAGGACAGCATCACCCCAAGCAGCAATCCTACTAAGTCAGAACTCTGCTGCGTCACGATCGCCACCGCTGCTGCTGCTGTGCTGATGTTCAGCACCCACCAAGCCCCCAGCACACGATCACAGGCAACAACAAGATAATAAGAGAGGCCACATGGCTAGTCCCCTGCATTGGCGGTGGCTTCAAAAGCATCAACAACTGCACAGAAAAGCTTATCACCGGGCCGACACAGAGCACAAGCAGCAGACCAGCAATGGACCCAGCACTTCACTTAACCCCCACTGCAAGCGCATCAACGCAACTTGCTGAGCAGCGTCACCTTCAAACACACATGCATACACTTTCCATGCACACGACAATGTTTGACTGTCCTTGTAGGACTGAACGCAGTGTGTCCCCTAGACTCCCATCGCAATCCATCTGTCCACACACATCCAAAAAGCCCCTACAGGCTAATGTCACACTTTCTCACTCCCTCACTCCTCACACCCGCGTGACACACGGTCACACTTTCACTGCAGCACCTGACTCAGCAGTACCCAGGTCACCGCCATCACCACCAGCAGCACAAACACATCAGTCACTCTGGGGGCAGACCACTGCTGCTGCTGCTGCTGCGGTCCCAGGCATCCACAGCAGCTAGCAATGCAACCTCGTCTACATCCCCCTCAGCAGCAGCAGCAGCAGCAGCAGCAGGTCCCTTCACCTGTTGCTGCTGCTGCTGCTGCACTGCGCCTGCTGTCAGCAAGCTTGAGCGCCCGCTGCTGCCACTGCTGCTGCTGCTGCTGCCACTGCTGCCACTGCTGCTGCCACTGCTGCTACCACCGAAGCCCTCCCCACAGTGTGTCTCCTCCCCCACCCCCACCACTGCTGCTGCTGCCGCTGCTGTTCCGGAAGCTTTGCAGTACTTCCCATAGCCCCAATCCCAGCCTTCCTTAGCAGCCGCCATTGCTGCCACTGCTGCCACCTCCAACTTGTCCAAGGTTGGCAAGCCGCCACTGCTGCCGTTGCTGCCGCCGCTGCTGCCGCCATTGCTGCCATCTAGGCCTGGTGCCACGCTGGCCGCAGCAGCGGCAGCACTGCTGCTGCTGCTGTTGGCTGCCTGCATGTCTCGCCACCACTGCGTCGCTTACGTGCCTGTTGATAAGCAAGGGCAGCAACGAAAGCCGTGACAGCAACAGCAGCAGTGTCGGGGTTTGAGACTCAAGCTCAATGTCTCACACACACAGAGGCCCAACCAAGATGCATTACTAAGGCCCACGCCTACGAAGCATTATTGCGAAGCTTTGCTCTTGCTGGTTGTGTCAACACAATGTCCGACATAATCATCGACACCCACACCCACCTCAAAGCAAGTACTCTGCATACGCTGGCAGCAGCAGCCCCAGCACAACCTGCACATGCGCCAGCACAGCCACACAGCCGCTGTCGCCGGCGGCTGCAGCACTGCTGCCAGCCGCCGCAGCCGCCGCCGGGCGTGGGACGCCAATTGTTGCCAGCAGCTGTCCTCCCAGTGTCCCCCCCCAAAAAACGTAATGTACCCCCCTGAAACATAGAACACCGACACCCACACCCACCTCAAAGCAATACTTGGCATACGCCGGCAGCAGCAGCCCCAGCACAACCTGCACATACGCCAGCACAGCCACGCAGCCGCCGCAGCCGCCGGGGGCCGCGGGACGCCCATTGCTGCCAGCAGCTGCCCTGCGAGTGTGCCCCCCCCCCTCTTAAAAATGTATTTCAACCCCCTGAAACATAGAACACCACACCCACACCCACCTCAAAGCAGTACTTGGCATACACCGGCAGCAGCAGCCCCAGCACAACCTGCACATATGCCAGCACAGCCACGCAGTCGCTGCCGGCAGCACTGCTGCCAGCCGCCGCAGCCGCCGCAGCAGCCGGCGGCCGTGGGACGCCCACTGCTGCCAGCAGCTGTCCTGCGAGTGTGTCGCCCACCCCCGAATGGTCTGCAGGAGAGCAGTGCCGCTGCGCACGCCGGCATTGTGGAGCAGACTGTGGGGGCTAGGGTGGCCATGTAGAGCGCTGTGGAGGCGGCCTGCATCACACGGAGTTGGACGGATGATTGGATATAGTGTGAATACACACAGCACGATCGTACTGGCTGGACTCAAGCTCAGTGTCTTGCACGCACGCACACACTACACACATGCACGCACACACACCGTCGACATGTACACACGCCACACATGTACACACGCACACATGTACACACGCACACATGTACACAAGCACGTACACTTGCTGGAGAGACTGTCTGATGGCTAAGTGTCTGAGTGGTGCTAGTCATGCACCCAACACACAAGGGTTGCCATGGAGAGGGCTGTGCGGGCTGCTCAGGTCAAACTTTCACGAGTGCATCTTATGAGTGTGGTGTAGTGCATTACATCACACCCATCCTTGACTGCTGGGGAGGAGAGCGCCCCCACCACCTTGACATGCATCAAAGGAACATACGCTACTGTTGCTTGCCCTCCAGACCCCCCCCCCCCACTCCCACACCCACAAACAGCATCCACCACCATACCTGCATCACCACATGTGTCACTAATGCTTGCCAAGCACCCCTTCCCTCTGCCCTCCCGAGCCCCCCCCCCCCCCCCCCCACACACACACAGCGTCCGGCGCCCCCCCCACACACCACACACAGCATCCACCAACGCACCTGCATCACCACATGTGTCACTGATGCTTGCCAAGCACCCCTTCCCTCTGCCCTCCCGAGCCCCCCCCCCCCCCCCACCGCACACACAGCGTCCGCCCCCCCCCCCCAAACACACACACAGCATCCACCAACGCACCTGCATCACCACATGTGTCACTGATGCTTGCCAAGCACCCTTCCCTCTGCCCTCCCGAGCCCCCCTCCCCCCCCCCCCCCCCCCCCCCACCGCGCACACAACACAGCGTCCGCCCCCCCCCCCCCACACACACACACAGCATCCACCAACGCACCTGCATCACCACATGTGTCACTGATGCTTGCCAAGCACCCCTTCCCTCTGCCCTCCCGAGCCCCCCCCCACCCCCCCACCCCCCCCCCCACCCACCCCCCCCCCCCCCCCCACACACACACAGCGTCCGCCCCCCCCCCCCCCCCCCACACACACACACACAGCATCCACCAACGCACCTGCATCACCACATGTGTCACTGATGCTTGCCAAGCACCCCTTCCCTCTGCCCTCCCGAGCCCCCCCCCCCCCCCCCACACACAGCGTCCGCCCCCCCCCCCCCCCCACACACACACACACCACAGCATCCACCAACGCACCTGCATCACCACATGTGTCACTGATGCTTGCCAAGCACCCCTTCCCTCTGCCCTCCCGAGCCCCCCCCCCCCCACCCCACCCCCCCCACCCCACCCCACACACAGCGTCCCCCCCCCCCCCCCCCCACACACACACAGCATCCACCAACGCACCTGCATCACCACATGTGTCACTGATGCTTGCCAAGCACCCCTTCCCTCTGCCCTCCCGAGCCCCCCCCCACCCCCCCCACAGCGTCCCCCCCCCCCCCCCCACACACACCACACACACAGCATCCACCAACGCACCTGCATCACCACATGTGTCACTGATGCTTGCCAAGCACCCCTTCCCTCTGCCCTCCCGAGCCCCCCCCCCCCCCCCCCACCGCGCACACAGCGTCCGCCCCCCCCCCCCCCCCCACACACACACACACAGCATCCACCAACGCACCTGCATCACCACATTGTCACTGATGCTTGCCAAGCACCCCTTCCCTCTGCCCTCCCGAGCCCCCCCCCCCACCCCCCCCACCCCCCCCCCCACCCCCACCCCCCCCCCCCCCCACCCACACACAGCGTCCGCCCCCCCCCCACACCACACACAGCATCCACCAACGCACCTGCATCACCACATGTGTCACTGATGCTTGCCAAGCACCCCTTCCCTCTGCCCTCCCGAGCCCCCCCCCCCACCCCACACACAGCGTCCGCGTCCGCCCCCCCCCCCCCCCCCCCCACACACACACACAGCATCCACCAACGCACCTGCATCACCACATGTGTCACTGATGCTTGCCAAGCACCCCTTCCCTCTGCCC